>PVJO010021354.1:0-30031 GCA_004026905.1 Hystrix cristata | reverse complement strand
TGGGTCAAAGCGGAAGGGGTCATAGACCTGGAGGAGAAACCGAGCCACAGCTGCTGGGTGGGGTCACCCAGCACTGACAGGGTGAGACAGATGTGCCTGGGCCAGGGGCAGGTGATGTCTGATTTCCCAACTCAGCACCTCGTCCCCTTCTCTGGGACCCCTGCAATAGGCCAGGATGGGGAGGCAGCACCTCAGGGTCCGGCCACACAGCTGGGTTGTGGTGCAGCCCGAAAATACTGATGAGGCAGATGACACCTGTGGAGAGGAGCGGAGAGGACGGTCAGGACAAGGGCCTATCGTCTGATTCCTGCCCAGGAGCCTCCTTTCCCTGCTGATGTGGCACCTTTGGGGATGACCCGGCCATCCAGGAGCACTAGGTCCTGGGTGCAGCAGCGGGAGATGCCACTGACTGGGGGGTGCAGCCGCAGACTCTCCTTGAGGCACATGGTCAGGAAGGGCAGCTGGGCGAGGTCATCCCTACGGAAACCCATGACCCGGTTATCCAGGGGACAAACAGAGGCCACCAGCCCTGTGTTGCCCAGTGAAACCTTCTCTCCCTAGAATAATATAAGACCCAGAGGGATCCAATATTTGAGAATTAGAAAAGCACAGAACTACAAAAATGTCTTGGCGCTGTACTGCCCTAGGACTGTTTCCCCCAACCCAAGCTGGCAGGCAGACTCCTGAGCCGCGTCCGTCCCAGGACTCTGTACCATAGAATGGATATGGGCGCAGAAAAGTGAGTGGGAAGGCAGAGGGAGTGTTTCTTGCATGGATGAAGGGCACGGACGTTCAGGACAACAGGTAGACAACTTCTACCCCACTAGTCCCTTGTGAATCCCTGACCTAGATACTAAGGTAGGAGTCAGGGTATAGGAGAAGGATACATGTTCAGAGAGGGGAGGAGTTTGAAAATGCTATTTTAGTGAGAAAAAGGGTGGAAGGGGATTTCATTTACTAAACATGTGCAAGGTAGCATCCTCTGCCCTTACACATTATCACATTGTCAGCAATTTTCTCAGTAACCCAGCTCTTCCTGTCCTGAAAGCTTACAATCTCTCCCTTGCCAGTCAGGCCGCAGACCAGGTTCTGGCTCTGGAGTCAGTTCATATACCCACTGAGCAGCAAGGGTGGAACCAAGAGAAGCACCGTCCACCTTACCCTCCTGGAGAGCAGAGCCACAAGAGGGCCTCAGGGAACAGGCCATGAGCACCTCACTCACCATTCAGTCTCTTCAGGCTCATGGACCTCCTGCCAGCAGCGCTCCTGGTGTTCTGGGTGCCTGGCCAGGTTGTACAGGGCCCAGGAGAGACCACTGGCCGTGGTGTCGTGGCCTGAGGAAAAGCCAGGCAGGATGGGGTCTCTGGGCTGCTTCAGCACCGTGGGGTGGACAGCGCCCATCCATTGAGACCCCTCGGAGGAAGGAGATGTGGGAAGCACATGGGCAGAATGGGGAGATCCGGGCTCAACCCACCATGTTCCTGGGATGGAGCAACCATGTGCAATCTAGAATCCCACACTGGAGCCCTCACTCGCAAATATGAAGGTGTTGGCCTCTGTTCGTACGTCCTCGCCTGACAGCTCCTTTCCATCTTCATCCTGGAGAGAAGGCAAGAACCCCTGGATCACACCAGTTCTCAGGGATTCTGAGCATAACCTCTGAAGATCCTGAAGCTCTTCCATCGAGTAACACATGCTTTCTCCCACACTCACACTTATTTTGGTCAACATCCTCAAAGTCCCCATCCCACCCGCATCCTCTCTGGCTTCCCTGCCTGCTACTTTGTCCTTCGTTGGAGTAATAAATGACCCAGGAATGTTTCAATGTTTCCAGATGATGAGGTACTTCTGATAAAGGCACTGGTAACCTGGATTACAGGATAATTGAATGGCAATTTACCTTGAAAGATAGAGATTAAGCATGACTCCAAAGGCGTTTGCTCACATACTGGCTGATAAATCCAGGAAATCTTATCTTTTCCTCACTGAGGTCATCTCTGCTAGTTTACAGGCACACTGACTTTATCTTGGCACCAGAGAGAACTTGTTTATTATTCCAGAACAAAGTTCACTCTCCATCTCCTTCTCCCTCTCCATATCTTTTAACCTCTCCCTGGAGGAAATAACAAACAGATGTGCCGACTCTTCTACATAAGCTTCAAGAGTCATAATGTGCCAGCATTTCTTCTGGGGTGTAAACCCTGCTATACCTCCAGCTAAAAACATCTCAAGGTCTAGGGAGGGCAGATTGGGAAGGGGAACCATTTGGGGAGTCCTACTCTGGCTGGAGTTATTGCTGTGAGTAATATTGGGCTGGCTGATCAAAGAGTTTGCTGCATTTCTGTCAATGTAAGCGTTCATATAGATATAGACATGGGCATAAATACAGCTACAAGTGTAGCTCCTCAACTAATTGACTTTTCAATATAGTAAAATCTCAGACACTTCACAGTTGCAGACTTGAGAGTCTCTTGCTGACAGTATTGCAAAGTCATCTCTAACATTTGCCTCTCTGAACTGTCCCACCCAAAACACTTACAGTGAGTCCCTGGTGCTTTATGCATCAAGCTCATGTTCGATCTGACATTTGATGCTGGGCTTGGTTCTACCTCTTGAGACTCCACCTTGCTCAGCAGGAGCATATCAATGAAGTCCAAAGTTTGGGACGGGGCCTTGGCCTTTAGGAGGTCATCAATTCCCTGCTCGGGGAGGGTGCGACGTCGCTCCTGGATGACAGCATCTGTGAGATCATGTGCCAGGCACCAGGCCTCATGGAAGCGCTTTCCATCAGGGGCAGGATGACACAGGAAGTCCGTGTGCAGAAGGACCTGCTCACTCCTTCTTGTCTCAAGGGCACTGAGCACCAAGATGGTGCCAATATATTATCTGGACTTCCTGCAGGATGAGGATATAAAGGGAGGCAACAATTTAACATCCCCGAAGGTCTATGGGGAGCTCTTCTTACCCACAGGCGGGAGTGGCTTCTCATCAAGGAAACCGAGTATCCAGGAGCAGCTGGTCTCACAGATATGTGGAGAGGATGAACCATGACACTTCTTCACACCTGAATCTCTTCTTTGCCTGCACCCCATCTCTATGAGCCCCTTCCATGCCTTAGGGACCCAGAACATAAAGTGGGTATCGTCCTCCTCTCCTTTCTTTTCTACCTTCTCTCTTCTTTTCTATCCAGTCCTGCTCCTTTTCTTTCCCCCAAACTGTCCATATATCCCAGACTTCATTCTCTTCCAGCTGGTCCGTGGCCCAACCCTCTCTAGCTCCCACTGTCAACTCCATCCGGTGTCTACCTGACAGTCAGTGTTCCACGGAGCTGAACTCTGCTCAGGCCCGTCATTGGCTCAGCTATTGTTGCTCCCCCGAGGTCAATGCGTTAAAGGCTTGGTCCCCAGCCCGAGATATAATTAGGCAGGAGTGAGACCTTTATCGTAATGAAAGGAAGTTAGGCCACTGGCTGTGCGCTGTTGGAGAGGATACGAGGACACCACTCATTCTTTCTCTTGTTTCTTCCCAGGTTCTATGAAGGCAGCCTCTTCCAAAACATGCTTCCAACGTGATGTACTGCCTCACCAAACCCCAAAGGCAGCATAGCAAACCAAATTTCACCGAAGTCTATGAAACTGTGAACCAAGGCAATCCTTTTCTCTATCTTAGGTACTTTTTCACAGTAATGGAACCTGACCAATATAAGTGCAAACTCCTTCAGTGATTCACTGAAACATCAAGCAAAGCTCACACTCCTCTGATGCTTTTTGATGTCCTTAAGATCTAGCCACTGCCTTTCCCTCCTACCTCATTTCCCAGGTGCCACGTCACAGCCTGTTGCAAGGGCTCTCCAGTTCAAGCCCTCTTACTTTTACTCAAACAATTCCACTTACTTGAAAAGACCACTCTCTCTCTCTCTCTTTCCCCTTTTCTTATCCTTTAATGCCCAACTGAAATCCGACTCCTCTAGAGAGACTCCTCCCTCCCCACCTCCTCCCTTGACTCCTCCTCCTTTTGACCCAGGTTCCCAGCCCAGGGAAACACTCACTCTTGACAGTTGCTCTCCAAGCTGAATACACATTTCTGGAGACTGTCCAAGGTCATCAGGTTGATGTGCTCAAACATGTCCAGATGAGTGCTGCCACTTGGCCTGGCCAGAGAAGGGGACAGAGATAGGACTGGGCCATGCCCCTTTGAGCTCCTGCCCAACTCCAAACACCAGGATGGAGTCCCAAGAACCAGCCTGCTGGTTCTCTGCCCCAGAGCTCTGACCACAGGGGGTCAGAGCTGTTAGAAGCTGTTACTATTAGGAGATGAAGACTCAAGGCTGGGGGTCAGGTGCCCTGAGTTTAGATCCCAAATCTGCCTCTATACTCCCTGCACGCTTGGTCAACTCCTTGTCCTCCTCCCTTGGTCCCATCTGTCAAATCCTCAGCATCAGTCAAGTTGAATTGGCATCCAATAAATCAGGAGAGAACTCCTAATACACCCTTCCTAACTCACTTCTAGCTGGTCAAATACAATCAAGCCCCCTAATCTCTCCAGCCCTCAAGTTCATGTGTGAAAGATCAAAAATCACCTCTACCTCATGTGTTTGTGAAAATTAAATTGGACAGCAAACATTGTCATGTGTCATCACTTCTGGCATATAATGAGTGCTTAATTAATGTTGATATTCTTTATTGTCCGTGTTATAAATCGATTTTTAAAATGTCCCCATATTTGGAGAGATAGTCCCTCACATATCCTGGGCATCCTTGTTAGGTATACCAAAACTGCACTCCTGTGATGTTCTTAATATGGCTTATTTTTCAGAGTTGTTTTTGCAGAGAACAGCTTCCGGGAACGAGGGAGTGGCATCCTCTGACAAACACCAGCCTTGCTTCGGCTAGCTGCAGACTAAGGCTCCCCATGTCAGGGGTCCTTGCCTGTAATACAATATACACATGAGCACACATCTATTGAAGCCCACTTGTGTCACCCCCATGGGATTCAAGTACCTTGGAAGAAGGAAAAGAAAAAAAACACTAACAAGAAGCACTTGCTGCTTGCTGTGCCATGAGTAATCAACCTCTTTTTCTCTGACCCGGAAATCTTGTGTCTTCTTAGAAAATTCATGAAACAGTAACAAGCTAGCTTTTCAAATTACATCTAGGGAGAAAGGACTTCACAAAACTCTCTCCCCAGTTTATTCCTGTACCCACACCCTGTGCAATGTTATTTTACAGCAACTTCTATTAAGTGGTAGATCTTAACTTCTCACTTTTGATTCTGGGCTGGATTTCTGACTTCGGCCAACACAGAATGATGAAAATGAGGAAGCGTAACTCCAAAAAACTTCAGCCTCAAGAGGCATTGAAGCATCCTCTCACTCTCATGAGACACTGTCTTTGAACACCCCCAGATTCTTTCTGAAGGGAGAAAATCATATGAAAGAGGGCCCCATTGCCCCAGCTGAGGCCATTCTAAATCAGCCTGAAGTCGGCCAAGCCCCAGACATGGGAAAGAACAGAGCCGGGACCAGCAACTTCCCCACCTGACTACAGCTGGTCATAAACCGTCGATGATTTCATCACCATCCAGAAAACAGCCTACAGACTTACACAGCTGTTAGCAATGTTAGGCCCTTACTGCTTTTAATCAGTGAGTCTGGAAGTGACTTGTTGCCCAGCAATAGATTGTGTGCCATCTTCTCCTTTCCTGTGCTCAGTTTGTCAGTCTCCTTCTGTGAGAGAAACGTCAAAATCAACCTCTTCTGAGAATTACTGTGTGCCAGAGACATGACTCTGCTGTGTCCTCTAGAATACTGTATCTCAAAGCAACCCTTCTGTGCCCCTCCAGGCTCCAGCCGGGACCCTGGGCTCAGGACTTACATGCCTGACATTCACGCTTTCAGTGGAGATCTTCACACAGGGCTTCAGGATGTTGAAATGGAAGGCAGGTGTCAGCATGTGGCGGTGTCGGCTCCACTTGTCACCAGTACTCAGCAAGAGTCCATTCCCTGTTGGGGCAGCTGTGGGCAGTGGGCAAAGGCAGCACCTTCCCCTGGTCCCCCAGGTTGTTCTCAGGCCCCTTCACTTGCAGGTACTCACCCAGCCAGGGTCTCAGGAAGCTGTAGAAGACCATGTCCTTGAGGGCAACAGCAGCTGACGGGAAGGAGAACCATCAGGGGCCATGGAGAGGGGGAGGGGTATGTTTTGGGAGGGGTGCAATCCCCAGCCAAGGGTCTGCTCTTTCCCCAAGCCCAGCATGAAAGAACAGGTTGCCAGGGACAGGAAGCAGGCAGGTGGAGGGAGGAGAGGAGGGATGATACTAGGCAGCGGTAGCAGGTAAGAGAAAAACACAACCTAACGTGACACAACACACCCCACCACACCTCGACATGGCCCCTACATATTCTAACACATTCTGTCACACCCATGAACACACTCTACAGAGATTTTCACAGAGACATAGGACATCCTGCCTATACCGAAATCTCTGACATCTCCTGATAAGAACCTGGGACGTGGGACATATATCTGATATGATCAGAACATACATGGCTACCACGGCATGATGCAGTGAGCTCTGATATGGACCAGAGATGGTCTGGCATGAGCCCCACAGACAAGACTTAAATATGGCCCCGTTAATATTCCAGATGTGTCCCAGTGGGGCCTTAGACATCACATGGTTATATTTAAAGACCTGTCTTAGACAAGACTGACAAGGTCTCATTTCTCAGAGAACCCCAGATCCCAATCTCAGACAACCCTAAACATAGACCAGATACAACAGTGAGAGAAAAGAGCAATCTAAAACAGCTCTGACAGCACACGATAGGGCCCCATGTCCCCCAAATGTCCTTGGCTTTGAGTTCCAGACATGACCATCTACAGAAGACGACAGGTGTAAAACAAGTGACCAGATGTAACATATGCCAGGAGAAACCAGGTTCCAGGCTTAAGTGTGAATATGACAAGACAGGGTCAGATAGCAGGCATGACCATACAGAAGACGTCACACAGACACACTCCAGACACCAGCAGAGATGGCCAGCAATCAGACCAAAGGGGTCCAGGTGAGGCAGAGGCCAGATCATCATGGCCAGAGCCAATTACCCTGCTCAACCGAGCCTGTCCAAGGATGGCAAGGGCAGAGGAAGGGAGATGGGCAGTGGAGGGCTTTCCTCAGGAGCATTCCTGGGACCTGGAGCAGGATGGCCATAAACATCTGGTAGACAAGTCACAGGATGAGTGGGAGGAAGCAGCCCAGCAGAGTTGGGTGTCATGGAAACAGCAGCCAAGATCCATTACCAACCACAAACCCTCTCGTTGGTCTGGGCCTGGAAATGGGCAAAGCTGATGCACACAGAAGCACAGGGGTGGAGGGGCTGGAAGCTCCTGCATGCCCACCACAAGCTCCTCGTGAGAACCTGAGGCACTGAGGACAGATCAGATCGTGTCAGGGTGGCACAAAGTGATGAAGGAGAAGATGGGGCTCATCCACATCACAATGCCCTGGGGGTAGGTGGTCACCAGTTTGGCCTCTTCCTTCAAACCCTTCTCTGAGGCAGGGACCTGAAAACAAGTATTCACCTCCTGAGATTACAGTACAATCCCTGGTGCATCTGTGATGGTGTTTCTGGAGCAGATTAACTGTCCACAGTGTGGGCAGCATCATCCAGTCCACCAAGGTGCTGGAGTGGCAGAGGTAGAGCAAATGGACTCCTTCTTGTCAGGCTGGGACATCTGTCTGCTCCTGCCCTTGGACATCAGAGTTCCAGATCTTCAAACCTCCAGACTCTAGAGTTCACACCAGCAGCCCTGCCCTGCCATGAGGTACTCAGGCCTCTGGACTCAGCATTAATCACACCATCAGCTTCTCAGGTTCTCTTGCTTGTAGGTGGCATATTTGGGACTTCCCATTGCCATAATTACATAAGCTGATTCCCATAATAAATCAATAAATTCCCCCATATATGTACATATATGCATATGTATATAAATCATTTGGCAGTATTTGCAGTCATGTGCTATATTTGCAGTAATGATGTTTCTGTCGACAGACGGCATATATGCTGGTGGTCCCGTAAGATTACAATGGGCCTGGAAATTTCTACTGCCAAAGCATTTTACTGCACTTTTCCCCTAGTAAGATACACGTAGAATGTACGTATTGACCACTGTGTTACAGTGATATGCTTAATTTAGAATAGTCACGTGCTGTACAGGTTGGTACACCAGGAGCAATAGGTTGTACCACGTAGCCTAGGTGTGTAGCAGGCTACACTGTTCAGGTGTGTGAAAGGCATGCTCTGTGATGTTGGCCCAGGGACAAAATCGAGTCATAATGAGTGTCCCAGGGCCTGCCTCCACTGAGTGTGTGTGTGTGTGTGTGTGTGTGTGTGTGTCCTATTGATCTTCCTCTGCAGAACCCTGACTAATAACCCACCCCAGGAGTTTAGCAGCAGTTGCCTCTTCCAGCCTGTAGAGGTGACATGGCCCTTGCAGCAAACATGTCTGGATTTTAAGCACAGAGGCTTCTCTATATCCTCTCCTTATGTCCCCCCAGCGCCGTCTCCAACTCCCAGAGGTGCATCCCAGGGCAGCAGGAGCTGTGGCACAGTCTGCCCACGGAAGTGCCAGCTTGGCCACAGAAGATGAATTTTCTTGTTCTGGGACTAGTTCTGGCCCCAGTGGGAAATGCCCAAGGGAGGTAGCTTGTGGGCATCAGTGTGTCCCAGGGCTGGGCCCACCTCCCTCCATGTCTTGACTGACCCTGCAGGGTGCTAACCCCTCAGGAATCCACCCATCCCACGTCCCGGACCCCTCCTGCTGCCACACTCACCAGGAGCCAGTTCTGTTTTGAGGGTGGAGGGAAACATCAGGGACTATGATAGTTTTCAAAGAAGGAGTAGGTCCAGGCCAGAATTCGGGCCAGGAGCCAAGAGGCCCCAAAAGGCATCAGGAGCGGCTAGGCGGAGGCTGCCATCGACCCCGGTCCCAGCCAGGAAAGGCTCAGCTGTGTCACCCTGCAGGGAGGAGGGGACAGATAAAGAGTTTCTGAGTCCCAGGAAGGTGACAGGGACCTCCAGGGACAGGGGGTGGGTGGCAGGCGGGAAACTTAGGGAGTCAGAAAGTAGCAGGGACATGGATAGAGACTCAGGACTATCCAGTGGAAGAACCCAGAGCAGGGAGAGGTGGGGGAAGAGGAAGGTGAAAAAGGACGAGGAGGAGAAGGAGGAAAAGAGGAGGAGAAGGTGGAAGAGAAAGAGGAGGAGGAGGACAGAGGCCCAGACATGCCTGAATCATACAGAGTTGGCCAAGAGCTGTTACCCAGAAACTTCCAGTCTCTGGGGCCATTCACTTCCGGGCACTATCCCAGCCTTGACCGGCATGCTCTCCATCTAGAAAGAGTACCCTCTGGCCCCAGCACCCGAAGCCTGGCACCTTCTGCCAAGAGCGGGTTTTCCCCACAGTCTCCTCTCTCCTCCTGTGGGACTTCTTTGTCCCCAGGTCCTGACTTGGGGCTGGACCAGCCAATCCCCTCCAGACCCAGCTGCTTCCTTCTTGCCAGGGCAGGCAGCCACATCATGGGGGAGAGCAGAGGGAAACAAATCTGAGCCACACAGGGTGAGCTCTGGAGCCTTATGACTTGGTGGACAAACAGAGACCAGGGTGCAGCAGATAAAAAGCACAGATGGGAGGGTTCAGGTGCCAGGAGACCAGGCCCAGTTGGGCATTGTCCCAGAACATCCCCCCAGCTCTCTTCCAGTGCAGGCTAGGAGGATGCGCCATTTCTCAGTGCAGTAGAAGCCTCTGGATCCTTAGCTGCACAGCCTGACAAGAGTTCAAGTCCTGCCTCCGAGCAGCCCAGAGTGTGAGTTGAGACAAGACTTTTAGGGTCAGGAACAAAGAGCCCAGCCCCACCGGGGATGCCCAGGAGCAGACCCAGAGGTAAAGAGCCCAACTGGAAGGGCACAGCTGGAAGCTGGTCTCTGTTGATGGCAGGAGGAGGCAGCGAGGGGCTGTGCGGGAGCAGACTGAGAGGGGCCTCTGTGACGGCAACCCAGCAGGGTAGGGAGGGCAGTGAGTCCGTATTCTGCCCGTCTCTGACTGCGAACAGACCCCTTCGGCAAGTGGGATGCCAGATGAGGGCCTTGCTGGGGGTACACAGAAGGGAGCCTGCAAAAAGAAAAGATGGAAATGGGCTGGCAGTAACCACTTCCGCTGCTGGAAGCCAGTGCTGCACTCTGTAAAAGACTATGGG
This sequence comes from Hystrix cristata, assembly GCA_004026905.1. Lineage (NCBI taxonomy): Eukaryota > Metazoa > Chordata > Mammalia > Rodentia > Hystricidae > Hystrix > Hystrix cristata. Next base: position 19,777 of record PVJO010021354.1, on the reverse strand, counting down.
TGAAGTACTTCCTGTGTGCTGGGTACTCTGCACAAAGCGTGCCTACTGTGTGCTCAGTACTCTGCATGCAGTGTGCCTCCTGTGGCCAGGTGCTCTACACAGCTGCCTTGGGCCACCAGCATCACAGTGCGGGGTGCTCCCCGCTGCTCCGTCCTCACTCACTGGGGGTCCTGAAGACTCGGAGCGGGAAGCCTGCAGCCTAAAACATAGAGCTCCGAGGAACGCTGGTCTTTCAGACTCTCAAGCCCTAAACTCTACCTCTGCGATTCTGCTTCAACCCCGTATACTGAGAAAACGCCTATCAAGCCAAGAACACTTAAAACAGTGAAATCTTGAGCAATGTGGTGGCTGCAGAGCAGGAGCACCTTGGGCCCTTTCCTCTCCACCTGGCTTCTCTTCCACATTAAGGAGTTCCGCCTAACAGATCTTGTGCTCCCTCAATCTGTGCAGAATTACCCTCTGGGTCCAGCTCCAATGAGGGAGAGAGAAGGCTCAGCTCCCGGCAGGGCTGCTGAGAAGGAAGCTGGGGAGACACGGCTCTCCCAGTGTCAGTGTGTGTTAGGGAGGCCCGACTCTCCTTCTGCCTCCCCCACTCTCAGCCCCACCCAGGGGCCAGTCCTGGAGCCTCGGGAGGGTGGTGTGTACTATCCTCAGAATCCTCAGACCCAAAGAGCTAAAGACTTCATACTACAGAGATACTTGCCCAACAATGTTTATAGCAGCACAACTTGTAATAGCTAAATTCTGGAAGCAACCTGTATGCCCATCAATAGATAACTGGATAAACAAAACGTGGTACCTATACATAATGGAATACTATTCAGCTATAAAGAATGACAAACTAGAGTCATTTATAGGAAAATGGATGGAACTGATAAATATAATGTTGAGTGAAATAAACCAGATTCACAAGTTTGAATACCATATGGTACCCCTCATTTGAGTGAGGCATAATACAAACCAAAAAAATGGTAAACAATGAATACAAAAAGGCAAGGGGTTAGATATAAGCTAATAGCAAAGGGTTCAAGGGAACAAGAAGAGGGCAAAGGGGGAGGGGAATGGAAATCCAGAGGTAGAATGATATCTTAAAAACAAGAACTTAATAACCCAAATTTAAAACAGTAACACATACACTGGGTACTACAGTAACTTTATGTAGTTGTGACTTAATGCTGCATCTATGTGGTTGTTTACATTGCTTGTTGTATAAGCAAAAGGCACAATGTATTGTGGTCTGTAAGCTTGTGTAATGGCCTGTAAGTTTGTGTAATTTTGGATAAATTTTAATAAAAAATCTATTAAAAAAAGAAAAAGAATCCTCAGACCACCACAGGACAGACGCCACCTGCTGGCAGGCCATCCATGCCGAGCTCAAGCGCAGAGTCAGAGTTCGGTAAACAGAGCTTAGTCCTGGGGCCCTGCTGGTGGCTGAAGTTGCCAGGCTCGCTGTGTGCCTGCTATGTGCCTGGGAGAGTCGGGCAGCCTGGAGTAAGTGGAGCGTTCGCCACCACAATGTACCCGCCTAAGTCACTGACCAACTTCTCAGCCCTTTAGGTATATTAGGCTTTTGTCCTCCTCTTTTTATGGATGAAGATAAGAGAAGAACCCAACCACAAGTCATCTCTTTGGGATGAGGGCCCAGGAAGCAGCAGTAGCGCAGTGGGGAGGTGAGATGGGAGGAAAGTGCAGAAGTTAAGAGGAGTTGGGTGAAGGGAGTTTCCGAGGGTCAGTCCTGCTGAGCTCTGTGACACAGCCAGGCTGGGACCTGCAACTCAGATCGTCCCACCCAGAGTGAGGGGCTGGTCTGTGTGTCCACCGATGCCCCTTGCCAGGACTCAGGGCCGCTTCCAAGGCGGCATCTCTCCTGAATGATCTGCCTGCTCTGCCAGGTCAGGGCTGGGGACGGGGCGGGGACTCTGACGGCGGCTCCAGCTGTGAGTACAGCCTGGAGTGAACAGTGACACCACTCAGTGATTCCAACAAACACTTGCACACACTCACTGTGTGTAAATACAGACGCACACATATACACATGGCCCCCACAATGGACACAATTGCAACATGTTCACATGCGCGCAAACACGCACCAACACATACATACATAACAGTTGCATAAATGCACACAGTCACACACAGACCTACACAAAAACATCCACACAGTCTCCGTGTGCGTAAACCGAACTGAAAACGGCCAGGCTCCTTGGGGTCTGTTGTCCCCACACTGTCCAGCAGAGGGCGCCGCTCCACGCTCCGGAGCGGAAGAGGCCGCGCAGCAGCCAGCCGGACCCGCCTGGTCGCGCTGTGACAAGCACACAGGCAGGTGCCGCAGAGTCATGGGGACCCGCAGACCCGCACTCCCCACTCTCGCCATCCACTCGTCATTAGAGTCCTTGGAGGAATCTCAAAGCCTCTTTGGAATAAGAGGGGAGACATTTAACAACCTATCTACGGTACACATTACTCTTTGGAAGCCTTGTTCTCATGGCGAAACATTATATATTTTTAAAAAGAACAACTGGAATTGCATATAATAGAAACTTTACAATAATTCTTTAATATTTGGGGATTGTGAGTGACTTCTTTTGCTTACTCTGTTTCTTTTTTTCTCTTCTGTTTTGTTTGTTGGTTTGGTTTGGTTTTTTGAGACAAGGTCTCCCTACGTAGTTCAGGCCAGCCTTGAACTCACTATGCAGTCCAGGCTGGCCTCAAACTCACTGTGATCCTCCTGCCTCAGCCTCCCAAGTGTGCACCACCATGCCTAGCAACTTTTGTTTACTTGTACTTTCTTCTATGAATTTCTGGAAGATGAAAGGCATTTCAAAGAAGAGTGTTAAAGGCAAAGACAAACATGTGACTTTCCACTTGGAGTATACCAAATATTTTTTTCATCTCATTTTTACAGCTAGTAAGGGTCTCACGTCCTCAATCTGTAGCTCCTGAAAGGAGTCAGCCCTTGACCGCTGCCCTACAGCCAGCGAGGGCCAAGCCCAGGGCAGCTCCTGTCGATAGTGTCTTTGGGTGGAAGAAAGGAGGAGGGGACCATGAGTGAGTAAGGCTGAGAGGGGCCTCTGTACCAGGGTCCAGGAGGGGCAGGCAGAGCCAAGAGACGCCAAGTGCAGCCCACATTCGGCCTCTGTCTCTGACCGCAAGCAGGCCAGCCTCACTCCCACCTCTCACCGTCTCCTCGCTATCAGAAACCATGCCGCCTCCGTGCTGTGAGAATGAACGCATGGCACTGTCTGTGGGGAAAGACGAAAGTGTTTTTTTTGCTCCTAACCTTCAGGCCAGTGTTGGACCAGTTTGTAATTTCTCAGACGTAACTATAATTATGTTGAAGTTACTGAATATTCTGAGCAGTTCTCTTCAACAGCAGGTCGCCACATTTTCAAAAACTTAAAATTATCTTTTGTGATGTTTAAAATACTTCAGAATCTAAAATGTGATGCAGAAAGAAGGGGCCAGATTAAGCTTTCTGGACTGCGGATGCTTAAGGGAGGCTTAGACTGTGCTGCACATGTAGGCTTGTTCTGTATTCAGATCAGACCGGTAAGAGGGTGTCATTAGGCAGGAGAGGGGCGGAGGCCTAGCAAGATAAACCATGTTCCCTAGTAGGCAGCAGACTGGGGCTCCAAGATTGATAGTACAGCGCCATCGTCTTAGTCCATTTGGGCTGCTGTACCAAAACTCCTCGGCTGCTATTATGGTTTACATGTGGGTGTACCCCCAAAGCCCCAGACTCACAGGCTGCTTTCTGAAGGAGAAATGGACCACGGGGGCTCTGTAGCTAAGGGTGATGTTGGAGTGGTGCTGGTCAGAAGAGTGTCACTCAGGGCATGACCTCGAAGGTTTTATCTCCCTCCCAGGTTCCTCCCTCCCTTCCTGCTTCCTGGTTACCATGACACGGACAGCTTTCCTCCACCAGGCGCCTCTGCTGCACCACTTCTGCCTGGAGCTGGCAGGCCATGGACTGAATCTTCTAAAACGTGAGCTGGAATAAACCTCTTCTCCCTTAAGTTGCGGGTCTCAGATATTTTGTCCCAGAGACAGGAAAGTTACTAAGACAACTGAGTAATTTATGAAAAATAGAAATTTATTGCTCACAGTTCTGATGGTTTGAAAGGCGAAGGTGCCAACAGAGTCTGGTGAGGGGCTTTCCTCATACACGGCGCCTTCTTTCTATCCGCACATGGCGGGAGTGGAGAGAAAGCACCCTCAGCCGGCTTTCGTAAGAGCACGAATCCCATTCATGATTTAATTACTTCCAAAGGATGCTTTTTAAAAATGCGTTTTGTTAGTACCTATTCATTTTATAAAATACTGCGTTTCAATGTGGTATTCTCATGTACACATAGAGCATACTTTGATTCCAGTACTCCCCTTTGCATTTCTGCGTCACTGTTTCCCTTCCTCTTGTCTAATAAGTCTTCCTCCCACTTTCATGCCATGTTTTAAGATTCCAAGTATTAGAGAAAACATGCAATACTTGTCCGACTGAGCTTGGCTTATTTTGCTTGATGTGATTATCTTTATCTTTCCCACAAATGTAAAACTTCCCATCTCAGCTGCTGTGAATTATGCTGCAGTAAACATGGCTGTGCACGTATCCCTGTAATGTGCTGACTTTAATTCCACCAGGTATATACCCAGGAGTGGCACAGCTGGAACAGAAAGTAGCTCTCTTTTTCACTTTTTGAGGAACCTCCCCCCTGATTCCCATACTGACTTTGCTAATTTACATTCCCACCTGCAGGGTAGAGGTTTCCTTCCTCCCACCAACACACCCTTATCAGCATTTTTTGTTTTTTGTGTTCTTAATGATAGCCATTCTGACTGGCATGCAATAGAATCTCAGTGTAGTTTTGTTTTGTTTTGAAGACAGGGTCTCATGATGTAGTTCAGGCTGGCCTCAACTCCTATGTAGCTAAGGCTGGCCTGTAACTCACAGTGATCCTCCTGCCTCAGCCTACTGAGTGCTGAGATTATAGGCATGTGCCTCCACACCTGGAAGTATCTCAGTATAGTTTTGATTTGCGTTTCTTTCTTGGCTAAAGGTGGCGAACATTTCTTCATACACTTATGGACCATTTGTACTTCTTTGGAGAAGTGTGTATTCGATTCATTTTCCCATTTGGACTGGGCTATTTGGAGTGGCTATTGTCTTTTTGAGTTTTTTAGATATTCTAGATATCAGTCCTCTGTCAGAATAGCTGGCAAAGATCTTCTCACATTCTTGGGGTTGTCTCTTTGCTCTTGTTTCCTTTGCTGTGCAGACACTTTTTAGTTTGATGTAGCCCCATTTGAGGGGTCTTGTGTTACTTCCTATGCCATTGGAGTCCTGTTCAGGATGTCTTTGCTGATGGCTTCGAGTGTTTTCTTCATGTCTTTTTCTAGCAGTTTCGACTTTCAGGTCTTATATCTAGGTCTTTGTCCATTTTGAATTGATTTTGTGTAGGGTAAAACCAACTTTATCTTCTTTCTTCCTGAGTGTGTTTGTGTCTGTGTGTGTGTGTGGTCCTGCTGTACTGAGCTGCATCTCCAGCTCACTTCTATTTTTTATTTTGAGACAGGGTCTCCTGAGTATCCCAGGCTGGGCTCGGACTGGGGACCCTCCTGCCTCGCAATACTAAGAAGGAGGATTCACTGTAGGAATTTGGGCATTACACATACATTCAAACCGTAGCTTGGATTCTGCGTCATTGGACCTGACTGCTTCTACTTATCCGCCCCACATCCCCTAAGAAGCAGCCCCTGCCCTTGTGGTCCAAGTTAGAGCTCCAGGTACCACATCAACATTCCAAGTGTCAGGAAGGAGGAAGGGAGATGGCCAGAGAGTGTGTCCCAGCATTCTTTCAAGGAAAGCTGCCAGCCATTTAACCTCTCTAGCTTGAAGAAAGGCTTCCAAACATAATCTGGATTCCAAGCTTATAGTCCACACGCACATCAGCAGCCTAACTTCTATTCTAGGTTTAAAGTTGCTAACTTCCGCATTCTATCTTCAGCATTCAGGAAGGTACCTACAGGAGAAACAGCTGAGTCAAATGGAATTTCTATTTTTAGTTTTTTGAGGAATCTCCATACTGATTTCCATGGTAGTCGTACTAGTTTTCACTCCCACCAACAAAGTAGAAGTGTTCCTTTTTCCCCACACCCTTACCAGCATCTGTTATTATTCTTGATGATGGCCATTCTTTCTGGGATAAGATGGAACCTCGTTGCTGTTTTTATAAATTAATTACATTGGTATGCTTTAGACACACATAATGATTGTATTCATCATAGGGAATTTGTACCTGTAATATATCTTAATTCTTTTTTCCATTCTCCTTTCTTTCCTTCAGTCCTTCTTCCCCACTCCATTTATAATAATTTGTTGCTATTGTTCTCTTTCCATTCGTTTTATTTTTTTTATTCTTATTCCTTTCCTTCCTTCCCTCTCCCCCTTCCCTTGTTCCCCTTCCCATTCAAACATTTTTCTCCTACTTCCCAGTAACCATCCTCCATGTGGTCCTTATGGACCCTCTGGGTTTCTCACACAAGAGACTATATATTTAAACATGTGTGCAATTTTAATTCACTTAAAATTATGTTCTTGAGGTACATTGATTTACCTAAAAATGTCTCAACTTTATCCTTCTTTATGCCAGATTGTATACAAAAGCCACATTTTCTTTATCCATTCATCTGTTGATGAGTATATGGGCTGTTCCCAAGATTTAGCTATTACAAATTGTGCTGCTATAAATATAGGCATGTATATATCACTGTAATATGATACTTTTAACGCTTTTAGGAGGATACCAAGCAGAGGAATCACTGGGTCAGATGGAACCTCTAGTTTTAGTTTTTTGAGGAATCTCCACACTGATTTCCAAATTGGTACAACCAATTTCCCACCAACAGTGGAGAAGTGTTCCTTTTTCCCCACAGCCTCGACAACATTTGTTATTGTTTGATTTCTTCATGACAGCTGCTCTTTCTGGAGTGAGATGGAATCACAGTGTTGTTTTAATCTGAATTTCTTGAATGACCAGTGATGTTGAACATTTTTCATATATTTATTTGCTGTTTGTACTTCTTCAACTGAAAAGTGTCTATTCATTTCAGATGCCCAATTTTGGATTGGGTCTTTAAATTGGGTGGGCTGATTCTTTGAGTTCTTTACATAGTGTAGATACTAGTGTTTTGTCTGAGGAATAGCTGCTAGAAATTTTTTCCCACTCTGTGGGTTGTCTCTTCACTCTGTTGGTGACCTCTTTTGCTGTGCAAAAGCTTTTTAATATGATGAGATCCCAGTTGTTGATTCTTTGCAATATTTCCTGTGCAACTGGGACTTTGTTCATAAAGTCTTTGCCTACACCTATGTCTTCAAGAGTTCTAGCTACCTTATCTGCCAGAAGATTGAATATTTCTGTTTTAATATTTAGATCTTTGATCCATTTTGATGTTAGTTTAGTGCATATGAGAGACATGGGTCTAGGTTTAATCTGCATGTGGAAAGCCAGTTTTCCCAGCACCATCTATTAAAGAAGCTGTCTTTCTTCTAGTGAAGGTGTTTGGCCCCTTTATCAAAGGTAAAATGGCTGAGTGTGTTTGAAGTTGTTTCTACATCTTCTACTCTGTTCCATTGATCCTTGGGTCTGTTTTTTTGCCAGTATCATGCTGTTTTTATCACATTAGTATTGTGATATAATTTCAAGTCAGAGATTGTGACGCCCTCTCCCTTGCCTTTATTACCCAGAATTGCTTTTGCTGTTCTAGGTCCCTTCTGGTTCCAAATGAATTTTAGGGTTGTTTTCTCTATTTTTGTGAAGTATACTGCTGGTATTTTGATTAGAATTGCATTAGATCTCTCTAACAGTTGTGGAAGTATGCCCATTTTTGCTATATTTGTTCTATCCAAAAACAAGGGTGTCTTTCCATTTTCTGCTATCCTCTTTGATCTCCTTTTTCAGAATACTGTATTTTTCAATGTAAAGGTCTTTTACTTCCTTCAGTAAACTCATTCCTAGGTATTTCATTTTTCTTGATGCTATTGTGAAAGGTATTGTTTCCCTAATTTTTCTCTCAGTGAGTTTATTTGTGTACAAAAATGCTACAGATTTTTGAGTGTTGACTGTATCCTGCTATGCTACTGAATTTGGTTATTAAATCTAGAAGTCTTTTGGTGGAGTTTTGGGGGTCTTCTATGTAGCGTATCAAGTTATCTGCAAATAATGAAAATTTAACTTCTTCCTTTCCTATCCTTTTTCTTTTTATTTCTATCCAATTGCTCTGACTAATGTTTCCATAATTATATTGAACAAAGTGATAATGGGCATCCCTGTCTTGTTCTGGATTTTAGAGTAAAAGCTTTCAGTTTTTGGCCATTTAGTATGATGTCCACTCTTGGTTTGCCATAGATGGCTTCCATCAGATTGAGATAAAGATCATCTATTCCGATTTTCTGTAGAGTTTTTATCATGAATGGGTGGTGGACTTTGTTAAATGCTTTTTCTGCATCTATTGAGATGATCATGTTGTTTTTGTCCTTGGTTTTGTTAATGTGGTGTGTTACATTTACTGATTTGTGTATGTTGAACCATCCCTGCATCTCTGGAATGAACCTTATTTGGTCATAGTGTATAACATTCTTGATGATTTGCTGCATTCTATTTGCCAGTATCTTACTGAAGAGTTTTGCATCTATGTTTCAATAAGGAGATGGGCCTGCAGTTCTCTTTTTTGGTTGGGTCCTTCTCTTGTTTTGGTATCAGGGTGATGCTTGCTTCCAGGACTGAGTTTGACAATATTTCTTCCCTTTCAGTTTCATTTAAGAGTTTCAGAGCAGTAGCATTACATCTTCTCTAAATTTCTTGTAGAACTCAGCAGTGAATCCATCAGGATCTGGGCTTTTCTTTGTCAATAGTTTTTAAATTATATCATCAAGTTCATTGACTGATATTGGGTTATTTAGAATTTTTGTTTCTTCTTAATTCAGCTCTGGTAATTCATATATATCTAGGAAACTGTCCATTTTGTCCGGGTTTTTCATCTTATTAGAATACAGGTTCTCAAAGTAGGTATTGATGATCTTCTGGGTTTCTGTAGGATCCATTGTGATCTTGCCCTTTTCATTTTTAATTGCATGGATTTGAGTCTTTTCTTTCCTTTTTTGATAAGGTTGGCTAAAGGTTTGTCTATTTTATTTAATCTCTCACAGAACTAACTCTTCAATTCATTGATTCTTTGTATTGTTTTCTTAGTCTCAATTGCATTAATTTCTGCTCCAATCTTTATAACATACATGCTTTGGGGTTAACTTGCTCTTCTTTTTCTAGAAGCTTGAGGCTCAACATTAAGTTGTTTATTTGCGCTCTTTCTGTTTTGCTGATGTGGGAATTCACTGCTATAAATTTCTCTTATAGGGCTGCTTTCATTGCATCCCATAATTTCCAGTATGTCATATTGGCATTATAGTTTAATTATAGAAACTGTCTAATTTCTTCTTTAATTTCATCTGTGACCCACTGGTTGTTCAGGAGGGTGTTACTTGATTTCCATGTGTTTATGCAATTTTTGTGGTTTCTTTTGCCATTCATTTCCAATTTCTTTGCACCATGATTTCTTAATATGCATGGGATAATTTCAGTTCTTTTGAATTTACTTAGGCATATTCTATGAGCTAGTTTTTGGTCTATTTTGAAGAACATCCCATGTGCTGCTGAGAAGAATGCATATTCTCTTGTTGTGGGGTGGAACACTTTGTAAACATCTACTAAGTCTATTTGCTCAAAGGTTTGGCTCCGCTCTGATATTTCTTTGTTGATTTTTTTGTCTAGTTGATCTGTCTACTTATAACAGTGGGGTATCGAGGTCCCCTGTTACAGTTGTATTATTGCTTATCCAATTTTCCATATCCATTAATGCTTATTTAATATAGTTGGGTGCACTGGTATTTGGTGCACATATATTTATGATTGTTATACCTTCCTCTTGGATTGTCCCCTTAGTAAGTATGTAATGACCTTCTTTGTTTCCTCTGATCAGTCTTGGCTTGAAATCCACTTTCTCTGAAAATAGAATAGCTACTCCTGCTTTTTTTCTGGGTTCTTGTCACATGGAGTATTGTTTTCCAGCCTTTAACTTTCAGTCTATGAATTTCCTTTTGAGGTAAATGTGTTTCTTGTATTCAGCATAGTGTTGGGTGTTGTTTCTTGATCCATTCTGCCAATCTGTTTCTTCTGATTGGTGAATTGAAACCATTTACATTGATGGTTATAATTGATATGCATTGACTTATCCTTGTCATATTATTTTCCTGTTGTTGGTTCCCTTTCTTTCCTCTCTGCTTAATTATTTGCCTTTCCTGGTGGATTCATTCCAGTAGGATTCATGGAATTGTTGTCTTCATTCTCTTTTTCCAGAATATCCTTCAGAAATTTTTGGAGTGCTGATTTGGTGGTTGTGAATTTCTTCAGGTGTTATTTGTCATGGAACTATCTTATTTCTCCATCAATTTTGAAAGGTAAATTTGCAGAGTATATCAATCTGGGCTGGAGGTTGTTTTCTTTTAGGGCTTGAAATATTCACTCCAGGCTCTCCTTGACTTAAGAGTCTGTTTTGAGAAGTCTGCTATGATTCTGATAGATTTTCCTTTATAGGTAATTTATTTATTTTCACAGCTTTTAATATTCCATTCTTGTGTTGTATTTCTGGAATATTGATTATTATATGCCTTGGCGTAGTTTTTTTCTGATCGTGACTGATTGGGCTTCTATATGCCTCACTTATCTGTACAACAAATTCTTTTCCTATGCTTGGGAAGTTTTCTTCTATGACTTCTGTAAACAGGTTTTTTATGTCCTCTGTCCTATCTTCTGATATTTCATTGATTCCAGTTAATCTTATGTTACTCTTCTTTGCATCATCTAGCAGCTATTGGATTGATTTTTTTGTGGTCCCTTGCTATCTTTAAGAAGTCTTTCATTTGATGATCACTAATCACAAACTTGTCTTCTAGATCTGAGGCTCTATCGTCACATTGCTTGATTCTGCTGCATATACTTTCAATAGAATTTTTAATCTCCTGGATATCTGTTTGAATCTGTTTTATGAAATCCAGTTCTTTCCTATGTTGGGTATTCATGGTCTCCATCACTTTCCTAAGCTCCTTTATTTTTTTATCTGTGTCTACTCTAGATTCACTAACCATGCTCTCCATTATGGTCATCATTCCTTTGGTGATCTGTGTAATTATTTCTGATTTGTTTTTTCTAGAGACTTATTCATCTGCTTTGTTACTTCTGCTGCTACCATTTCAGAAAGTTCAGCTGGGTCGCTTTTGATTTCTTCCAGCTTAGTGCCCCCTGCATTTGCCTCAGGTGAGCTGGAGGTATGGTTTGCATCTTGCTTCCATATTTTCTTGTTTTCTGTTTTTTAATCTTTTTTTAAAAATTTGTTGATGCTTGTAAATTGCTTGTGGTTGGTAGCTTTGTTACTAGTATTGAGACCCCTTAAGGAAATGACTACTTTTCAGAGATGTCTTCTAGGTGTAGCTGGCTTTTGGCTCTTGAGTCTGCTCCAAGATCCTGCTTCTTCAATTTATTAGGGATGAGAGGATACTGCCTGTTTGCTCTAGCACCCAGTTCTTTGGTACTAGAGTAGGGTATTGTTTATGAACCCCAGACAATCTCAGTATTACATACAAGGAAGAACAACTGATCACAACTATGTCACCTTGGCTAAAGTAGTACAGCCAGGCATGGTACCACACATCTGTAATCCCAGCAGTCAGGAGGCTGAGGCAGGAAGATTGTCACAAATTTGAGGCCAGCTTGGACTATATAGTGAGTTCAAGGTCAGCTGGAACTACATAGCAAGACTCTGTCTCAAAAATAAGTAAATAAATAAATTAGTAAAATGAGTAATAACAGTGGAATCGAGTGCAGTCCAGTAAAGAATAAACTGTGTTAAGTGTTAATTTGTCACTTTTAATCATAAGTACAGGATTTATAGTTATGTAGCAAAAATCTAAACAAAATCAGAAAATTGTATACAGTAAATATCCTCTCAATAGAGTGATTTTAGGGCTGGGGATTTAGCTCAAGTGGTACAGGGATTCCCTAGAAAGCACAAGGCCCTGAGTTCAATCCCCAGCAACCCCCACACAAAAAAAAATTTGAGTGATTTTACATTCAGGGGAGAAAAATTAAAAGGGATGAGAGAAAAAGATAGAGAAATAAAAGAAAGGGATTAGAAGTGAGGCTGAAGGACAAAGGAAGATTATTCAAGCTTCGGAAACTGGTGAAGAAGGCAAGAGGGAGAGAAAATAGGAAAAAGCGAAAACAAAAACAAAACTAAACTAAAAACAATATTCACAGTCATTAAAAAAAGAAGTACACAAGAAAATAAAAAAGGCCGAAAACAAAATAGAAAAAAGCAAAAGAAAAAAAAAAGAGTTTTCTCTGTAATTTCAAGGCTGTAGTTATCTTCTGGGGTCCATAGTTTTGTGGCAGTGTCCAATTCAGGGTGTGTCTCTGCTGTCCCTGGTGGACAAAGGAGGCAGATAGAGCCCAGATCTGTGGGATGATCCCAGCAAACCTGCAGTAGGAACAGGGTGGGTGCTAATTCCAGTGCTTTCAACTCCACAGAAGTTCAGGCTGATCCTGGCCTCTGGTTGTAGGGTTAGGGCCTGAGTCATTCACCCTACAACACTGTGGGTATCTCTTGCCGGCCTGACCATGGCTCCCTGACCCTTGACATTCCCTGCAGTTGTCCCTCACCCGGTCACTGTGGGATTTTAACACTGGGAGCCCTGAGGTGAAGCCAACTCTTGGCTGCTCTGAGTACGGGGTTTAGTTGGCCCCTCTCTAAAATGGCATCCAACCAAATACCTTCTCCAGGGGACATGGCAATCAGTCGGACTGGAGTCCCTCACTAGCTGTTGTAGCACACAGCATCCACTGCTCCACTCCACTGGTGTGTTTCTCCCTAGAGGCCTCTGGAGTCACCCACCTTCACTGTGTCTCTGTAGATTCGATCCTGTCATGCCACAAGACAGGAGACAGAGAGAAAGTACAGGTTGCCCCTCCCCTTTTCTGCACTGAAGTCTGTCTCTTCACTTTCTCTTGGGCGCCAATTTTTCCTTCAGATCCTTTCTGGGTCCTGGGGATACACCTCCCTCCTTCTTTTTTCCCCCGAGTTATTATTTTCCAGTGTCCAGATTTCAAATCTTGGAGAGATTGATTCATTGTTGTCTACTGCTCCTTCATCTTTCCAGAAGTCCTCATTGTTGTTTTAATTTACATTTCTCTAATGGCCAACAATGTTGAGCATTTTTTAGAATTTATTGGCCATTTATACTTCTTCTGTGAACTGTGTTCATCTCACTTGCCCATTTTTTGATTGGGTCTTTTATTAGGGGGTCTAATTTCTTTGAGTTCTTACTATATTGTAGACATTAGTCTGTGTCTGAGTTATAGCCGACAAATTTTTTCCCATTCTGTATGTTGTGTCTGGCAGGGGAGTCTCTGAGTGACTCTGTCGCTCTTCAGACCCTTGCCTTCTCTCCAGTGAAGAATACAGAAGTGGGGCTCTCAGCAGAAAATGGGGAATCAAGACTGACATAGTGCAAAGCAAAAGTTTATTCAAAGTGTGGCAAAAGCAGAGACAGCAGAAGGAGAGCTATCTTCACAGCAGAATGGCACAGCAAGATAAGAGACATACTGCTCGGGATGTCCCTGTGAGTTTGGGGTGTACATCACACTTACAGGGATAAGCTATTTTCTAAAATTATCTGTTTCACTGATTGGTATGGTCTAGGCCAGTCGGAGTCTTAGCCTTTGTTTCTGGGAAGGAGACAAGATCAGCATATGGTAAATGTGATTAACACATCCATAAAGGATACAGTAGGGTACATTTTTTTCCAAGCACATGGTACACAATAAGCATGTGATGATTTTACAATCATCAGCCACAGATAAGCTTGTGATGATTTTACAATGTTAGTCATCTGTGTTTTGCACTGGGCAAAGTCGACCTCTAGTCGGCCCCTATATTAGGTTGTCTTTTCACTCTGTTAGTTGCTTCTTTTTCTGTGCAAAAGCTTTTTAATTTGATAAGATCCCTTTGTTGATTCTTGGTACTATTTCCATGCAACTAGGGTTCTGTCCAGAAAGTCCTTGCTTATACCTATAACTTCAAGAGTTTTACCTATTTTGTCTTTCAGTAAGTTAAGTGTTTCTGCTTTAACATTTAGTTCTTTGATCCAGTCTGATTTTAGTTTAGTACATAGTGAGAGAAATGGGTCTATAGTCAATCTCCTACATGTGGATAACCAGTTTTCCCAATATCATTTATTAAAGAGCCTATCTTTCCTCCAGTGTATGCTTTTGGCCCCCTTGTCAAAGATCATATAGTTGAATGGACTCGAGTTATTTGCACATTCTCTATTCTGTTTCACTGATCTGCTTGTCTGGTTTTTGTGCCAGTACCATGGTGATTTTATCACTGTAGTTTTGTAATATAATCTGAAGCCCAGAATGGTGATGCTTCATGCAACAAAGCTTTTAGAGACCAAGTGTTCAAACTGCGACCCAAAACCCGCTTATTTATGGAAAAGTGCCAACTCTGTGATTAAATCTGAATGGTGCACTGCTGGGGTGATACCGGGGCAGCTGGGTTCATGTGCCAACAGAGAGGGCTCTGCATACCCACTGCCTCTGTGGAGGAGCTCCACTCTTTGCCACCCCCTTTGGACATCCACCTCTAGGCTTTCAGCACAGACCCTTCAGCTTGCTGATATGAACTCACACTGGTGTCTGAAGTGAGCACCAGGCCTTTGATTTTTGATTGATTCTTTTAGATATTCATAGACAGCTTTTTTGTATTCTCTCACGCCTGACTCTGCAGGTGATCATTGTAAGCTCACCTCGCAAATATATGTAAATCTGTCCTCTAGTGAACCCTAACTGATACATAATTCTTCCATTAATGGAAGCTAAATTACTTGGATTAAACTTGCAGCTGTTTTAAAACAGCTCTTGAGCTTGAATGCCTTTCTGTTTCTTAAGTAAATAAATAACCTAAAAAGACAGTAAAGAATTAGAAGTGCACAGGTGTGCAGCTCAGTGCTCATGCTCTTGTCTAGTATTGAAATAGGATTAGGGCGTGGCTAAGGCTGGCTGGCAAGGGAACGTGACTTGGGGGTGTGGCCTGGACCTGACGTCAGCCTGAGGCGTGATTTTCAACCACCAGCCCTCAGGTGGACTGCAGAAAGTTCTAGCGAGTTTCCAGGAGAACTCCACTCGATAAATAGTAGCAACACCTGAAGCAAAGGGCCTTCTTCTCTACCGCGAAGGAGCTCTCCTTTTTCTCTCCCATGGAAGACGATGGCTGCGTCCCCAGCACCGCTGCTACCATGCCCGTCTCGTGGTAACCCCTGCCGTGCCTTATAGGCCTGGCACCCATTTTGCTGTTTCTATTGTTATGCTCAACTTTCCTTTTCTTCTTTTCTCTATAATTTTAAATAAAACTTTAGAACTACTTTTTGTCCCGCTCATTCAATTCTTTGCTTGAGGAGGGAAAGAACCCAGCAATATCGGAACCCATCCGATAACAGTATGGCAAGGTCCTGTGTTGGATCCTCAATACCACACACACGCACACACACACACACGACACTATGACATGAAAACAGAAAGCCAGAGATAAAATAAACATGAAGTATACTTTTGCTCTGAAGCCTTTAAAGTCAGGAAACTGTGAGAATCTGTTTTAATGGCCTCCTGAGGGACAGAAAGGAACCAGAGCCCAGAATGATACAAGAAGGAGAGTGTAGGAGAAGATCCTACTCAAAAAACTGGGACCTCCCTAGATGATGTCACTCATGGACAGAGTAAAATAAAGTCAAGGAGCCTGCAAGGGTGATTTCCGCCTCAATGAAACTGCCTTTGAGGCCTTGGGCACCACAAGCCGTGAACTCTTATTTTACACAATCCTCAGGCAGCAGGGCTCCAAGGACTCCTCGCTACAGGAAGCTGCTGTCTTCAAATTCTACTAATACTCTTTCAAACAGGATAGGCAAAAAATACGCAGGAAAAAACAACCAGGCACACAAAAACAGTTGACCTCATGAGAGAAAAATCAGCAAAAAACAGAGGGGAGATAATTGATAGATACTGCAATCACCAGACAAGCTTGTTATGTTTAAAAAACATTAATTTAGTAGCTGTACAAGCAATGAATAATCCTGGAGTGTATTAATAGCAGATCAGAATGGAAGACCTGCTGGGCATGGTGGCACACACCTGTAATTCCAGCACTCCCAGAGGCTGAGGCAGGAGTATCACTGTGAGTTCAAGGCCAGCCTGCGCTACACGGCAAGATCTTGTCTCAAAACAACCAAAACAAAAACAAACTAAATAAAATATTTTTTTTAAATCGTGTGATGCAAAGATAGTTCAACTGAGGCTTGCACTCCCTGACCCAGCCTCAACCCTGACCTTAATCCTGTTCTCTCCTCTGCTCAAACACCTCCCGTAGCTCCCACCGTCATCAGGGGGCCTGTGCTCAGCCAGAGGCACTCAGGACTTTGGGCTGAGATCCCGCCCTCCTCCTCCCCTGCCCACGCTCGCCCGCGGGTCCCGCGCTCCCCCTGCCGGCGCTCGCCGAGACTCAGACACGAAGGGCAGCACAGTTTATTCCCGAGAGACTGCAAAAGTGAGTGGTGTCAGTTTGGTCCCAGGCCAGGCCGCGGGGCTCGCTATGCGCCCGCGCTCAGCGGCTCCACCCGCAGCCAGAGCCCGCCCTCTGCGCGCAGGATCAGCTCCGGCTTCCTGCGCGGCTCGGTGTCGTCGGGCAGGACGCGGAAGCGCAGCAGGGTCAGCGCCAGCACCACCTTCATCTCGGCCATGGCGAAGGTCTGTCCGATGCAGTTCCTGGGGCGGGGCGGGGACCGTGACTGGGTCGGGGGGCATCCAGGGCCGGGACTCCGCCCCACCCTGCTCAGCTCCAGGGACAGCGAGGGGCGCTAACTCGCCTGGACCCCAGCTGCACCTGCCCGACCCTCTTTCCCCGCACCTGTGCGCAGGAGCAGCGAGCAGCCGACCCGGCCCTCTGTCCATCCGCAGCTTCCCTCCCTTCCCCCACACCTCACTCCATATCCCGTAGCCCTCACCTGGACCCCGCCGAGAAGGGAATGAAAGCCAGTGGCGACCTCTTCTGGGGGTTTTCTGGGTCGAAGCGGAAGGGGTCATAGACCTGGAAATGGGGCAGAGAAGGCCGCTGGGGTAGAGTCGCTGCTCGCCCAGCCGCCCCGGGCGGAGACAGGTGTGGTGCAGTGGGGGGAGGCTGGTTTCCCGGGGTTGGGCCCAGAGTTCCGGGGGATGGAGGGAAGGAGGGGCGGCACCTCGGGCTTCGGCCAGACTGACGGGTTATGATGAATCCCGAAGATACTGATCACACATATGGTTCCTGTCCAGGAGGAAGGGACAGTCAGGAGCGGTCCATGCTCACCCACAGGACCGACCCTCTACCCAGGACATCTCGCCCTCCCCCTGACGACGTGGGCACCTTTGGGGATGACCCGGCCATCCGGGAGCGCAACATCCTGGGCGCAGCTGCGGGAGATGACTGTGACTGGGGGGTGCAGGCGCAGGCTCTCCTTGAGGCACATGGTCAGGAAGGGCAGCCGGGCCAGGTCGTCCCTAAGGAAACCTCCGTGGAGCAAAACCAAAAAGCCTCCCCTGTCTCACCGCCACCCAGTAAGACCCTCTTACTACCTCCCTCTGACCCTTAGTCCTGTAACAAAATTAATTTTTGGTGAACCAAAGATTGAAGCATTAGAAAAATCAAAATCACAAAAATACTAGAAAAAAGTATGCTTTAAAGCGTTACATTTGTAAAAATAAATAAATAAAAGATAAAGTGATATATTTCTATATATGAAGCATCTTTCTTTCTTTCTTTCTTTCTTTCTTTCTTTCTTTCTTTCTTTCTTTCTTTTTTTTGAGACAGGGTCCCACTATGTAGTTTAGGCTGGCCTTGAACTCCTGGCGATCCTCCTGCCTCAGCCTCCCAGGTGCTGGGATGACAGGTGTGTGCCACCACACCCAGCTGGATAAAGCTTCTGAAAATTATAAAATAAACTAACAAAAGAAGAAATAAATATCCTAAAGGGATTATAAGGTTATTTGGTTAAAGAAGATCTACTCCATATTCTAGGGTGAGATGACCTACTATCATAAAGATGTCAACTCTTTCTAAATGAATCAATAAATTCAATGCAATCCAATAAAAATCTAGCTGGATTTTTTTTTAGAACTTGCCACTCATTGGTTCTTTCTTTCTTTCTTCCTTTCTTTCTTTCTTTCTTTCTTTCTTTCTTTCTTTCTTTCTTTCTTTCTTTTTTCTTTCTTTCTTTCTTTCTTTCTTTCTTTCTTTCTTTCTTTCTTTCTTTTTCTTTCTTTCTTTCCTCTGGTGCTAGGTATGGAACCTAGGGCCTTGCACATGCTATACAAGCACTCTACCACTGAGCCACGTTTCCAGCCCAATGACTTTATTCTAAATGGAAGAGTTGAAATTCATCAAGCGATATATCCATCTAAAGCTAAAAACTGAAGAAAGGGAATGGAGTGTACCAATTCTTAAAACCTATTACAAAAGTACAGTAAAAGATTAAAATAATGTTTACAAAATGATGGTACAGCACAAAGAACAAACAGACCCCCAGAAGAGTGGAAAGCTTAGAGTCCAACCCTGATAGATGAAAACTCAGCAATGATAGAAACCCCACTGATTTGTGGATCCAGATTTGTGTGATAGATGGTTGGGTGGGAGTTGTTCAGACAATTGGCAATGTGTGGAAAAAGAACGGAATCTTTGTTTCCTCCATATATGGGATGGAGTCTTCTATATCTGAAAAGTAAACTATGTAGTGAAGTAGTATATGCATCATGTCCAATATTTATTATTTCTTTGTGGTGAGAATTTCAAAATCCTCTCTTCTTGCCAAGTGTGGTGGCACACACCTGTCATCCCAGCTCTTGGGAGACAGAGGCAGGAGGATCACCGTGAGTTCGAGGCCAGCCTGGGTTACATAGCAAGACTCTGTCTCAAAAAACTATCCTCTCCTAGTTATTTTGAAATGTGTGATACGTTATTGTTAACTGTACTCACCTTGCTGTACAAAACAGACTTATTCCTCCTAACTGTAACTTTCTACCCATTTACTAACTCTTTCTACTCCTTTATCCCCTTCCTAGCCTGATTAAGAGGAATAAAACTATAAAGCTGAAACAAAATAACATTTTTGTGATCTACCAGTAGGAATGTTTTTAAGAATTCAAAAAAGCATGAAATGTAAGACAACATGCATGAAAATGAAGGATTTCTGTGTAATAAAAGATACCATGGACCAGATTAACAATCAGATGAAAGATTCAGAGATGCCTACAATAAGCACATAGACCTAGAACAATATGTAGACTACACAAGAAATTCCAGCAAATTAACAAGCAAAAGGAAGGGTGACCCAGGAGAAAAGTAGACGAAGAATATAACATAGGAATTCACAGATGCCAAACACAAGACTTCCCTTGCCAATCCATCTAGGTGTTAGCACCTGCCTCTGGTCTTGGTTCCTATTCCCACCAGGCAATAATGGCAGAATCAGTAAAATATCTTCCCCACCCCCAGCAGGAGAGCAGAGGTATGAGGAGGCCTCAGGGAACAGACCATAAGTACCTGACTCACCATTCAATCTCTTCAGGCTCGCGGCCCCGCAGGAGCTCTCGCA
>PVJO010021353.1:0-30206 GCA_004026905.1 Hystrix cristata | reverse complement strand
CAACACTCTAGGAGTTCACTGGGAAATTATGTGAGAACTTAATTTCCATAGAAAGGCTCTTGTGCAGATGTCAGGTAAGTTATCTAACTACACTGCAAGCCTCTGAGGATGTGAAACTATACATCAGCAAGGATTCCCAGCATCAGCACTGAAAGAGTGTGCTGAGACTCTTGCAAATTACTCCTGCAAAGAAGAGTCCGTTTATCCTGGATGTGGAATTGAATTTGTAAATATCATGGTATTTTCTTTTTTCTACACTTTTTCCCCACAAGTCTCTGAGTCTTAACATGTTTTGGCCTCTCTTGCTGATTTTCAGAGTTCTTCAATGGTCAGTCATCTCAAAATACAGCTATACACTTGTTCTTTTTTTCTTTGTTGGGAAGGAAGAGAATACTGGGCGTCTCTATTCAGCCATCTTGTCATCTTTGCTACTGCTAATTTTTCCATGTTGATTTTGTACTCTTCAACTTTGCTGAATAAGTTCATCAGTTTTAAAACTTTTAATATTCTGCAGTCCTTGGAGAGTTTCTATCTATAAGACCATGGCATCACCAAACAGTGATATATTGAGTTTCTCTTTTTAAATTTATATGCTTTTCATTTCTTTATTTTGTCTCTTTGTTCTTGTTAGTATCTCCAGTATTCTGTTGAGTAAAAGCAGTGAAAATGAACATCCTCAGCTTGTTTCAGGTCTTAGAAAGAAAGCCTAATCTTTTCTATGATCAGTATGGTAATTTTGCATACTATTTTATAAGGTTATTTTATGTTGAGGTGCATTCCATACATACAAAATTTGTTGAGCATTTTTATTATGAATGGATGTTGAATTAGATCAAATGATATTTTTAAATCAGTTGTTATAATCAGTTGAATTTTGGAATATTTTTGGAATATTTTGAGAAATAATGGTACTTTCTCTTTAAACATTTGGCAGAATTCAACAGTGAAATCAATTGTCGTTGGATTTGCCTTTGAGGAGAGAGGTTTTGTTATCCATGCAATTCCATTACTTAGTACTGTTCTGTACATGAATTCTATTTCTTTTGTATTAAATCCCTGAAAGGTGTATATATCCAGGAATACATCCATTTCTTTTAGTTTATCAATTTTTTGGTATTTTATTTTTCATAATAATTCTTAATAATTATTCTTTGCATTTACATGGGGTAACACAATGTTTTCATTTTAATTCTATTTTTCAATTAGAGTTTTTCTTTTATTTTTCTGTCTAGATAAAGATTTGCCAATTTTTTAATCTTATTGAAAAAATAGCTTTTCATTTCATTGCCATTTTAGTCTTTATTTCATTTTTTTCTGTTCTAATCTTTATTATTTCTTTCCTTCTAATTGTCAGGCTTTCTTTTCTTCTTTCTCTAGTTCCTTAAGGTTAAGCAGTTAGGTTGTGTATTTGAGATCTTTCAGGTTAATTTTTCTTCCTTTCTTCCCTCCTTCCTCTCTTCCTCTTTGTTCTTTTTGATTTAGGCACTGATAGCCCTAAGTTTCCCTCTTTGTACTAGTTCAACTGTATTCCATGTTTTGGGTATGGCATGTTTAGATTTTTATTTGTCTCAAGTAATTTCTATTTCCTTCTTGGTTTCTTCCTTTACTCATTTATTTTTCAGGAATAGTGTATTTATTTTCATGTATTTTCATAGTTTACAATTTTTTTATTGATTTTTTAGTTTTATTTCATTGTGGTCAGAAAAAAATACTTGACATTATCTCATGTTATTTAAATTTCTGGACTTGATTATGATCTATGCAGTATTCTGTCCTGGAGAATAGTCCATGCATTGCTGCGAAGAATGTGTATTTTGAAGCTGTTAAATACAATGTTCTTCAGATGTTTGTTAAGTCTAGGCTATAAATTAATTCTGATATTTATCTGTTGATTTTCTGTCTTGATAATCTGTCCATTGCTGAAAGTATAGAAGTAGAGTTCTCTACAATTATTACACTGGAGTCATTACTACTAATGTATTTGAATCTTTTTGTCCCTTTAGGTCAATTAATACTTGATTAATATATTTGGTTATTCATTATTGAATTCAACTAAGAATTATGCTTGCTGATTTGACATGTATATTGTATAACAAAATTGCTTGTATCTTTTGATTAAATCTATTTTATAAGGTATAAGAATGGCTACTCTTGCTTCTTCGGGGAGTTCCACTTGCTTGGAATGTCAATATAACCTTTCAATTTCGGTCTCTCTATGTTGTTAGCGGTGTAGTGAGTTTCTTGTAACCACATATAGTTAATTATTGTTTGTATTCATTCGGTCACTCAATATTTTGTAATTGAACAATGCATTGCACTTATATTTGAGGTAATTATTGAAAAGTAATGTCTTAATCCAACAATTATATGACTTGACTTCTAGTTTTCCTGTAGTTTATTATTTTCTTTCTCTCTGGTTTACAATCTTCTTTTGTGATTAATTAATTTCTCTAGTGGTTTCTTTTGATTGCTTGCTTATTATCTTCAGATTATCTATCAATTTTTACTTTGTGGTTAGCATGAGGCTTACAAAAACATGTTTTATTTATAAAATCTATGTTGAAATGACCACAAGTAAGAATTGATTATGCAATTATCAAAAGGAACAAAAATAAGAGCATAAAACTTATAAAAATATATATATGTGTAGTCTATTCTTCTGTACATTAAGAATTTGTGATGTCCCATTTTACATATTTGTATTTGCCTGTGTCTCAGTTTATTATACATTATAATTTTTTTTCTAATTTATTTTCGTTTTCATGCTATAGATATGAATAGTTTATACAGTATTAGGGAACTCATAATCTATCTTTATATTTGCCCTTTCCAATGAATTTTATACCCTTTGATTACTTCTTTTGACTCATTAGCATCTTCTTCTATTCAAATAACTCTCTTTGGCATTTTTTTAGTATTTCTTATAGAGCAAGTCTGGTGGTGGTAAATTCTCTAAATTTAGTTTGTCTAATAATAGGTTTATTTTTTGTATCAAAGGATAGATAGATTAAATACAGTATTCTTGGTTGACAAATATTTCAATTGGTATCCTGATAGTTTCATATAACATTTTTAGGCTATAAGATTTTGGTTGAGAAGTCTGCTCTCATTTGAACTGGAATATCTCCATGTATTATTTCTTTACAATTGTTCCCTTAGGAATTCTTTATTTTTAAATTTTGAGAGATTGAGTACGTCTTGGAATAGACTTATCTGAGGTGAACCTAATTACCTTTAACATTTTTGTACCTTAGTACTTGTTTCCTCTATAGATTAGTGAAAGTTTCTGTTATTATTGCTCTGAATAAACTAATATTTAGTCATTCAAGTTCCTCTTGTATCTCAATACTTCTTTTAATGTTGTTCCAGACTTACATAACTTTATTTAGTCTTCCTGATTTTTAAAAAAAATTTCTACACTGATAGCATCATTTTGGATGGCTTGTCTTTGATGCACAAATTCTTCCTTATTTTAGATATATTCTGTTATTCATGCCTTCCATCATGTTTTTAATTTCACTTAGTGCATTTTTAGCTTAGCGATTTGTTTTGAAATTGTTTCCAGTAATCTGTTAGTTTTGTTACAGCATTAAATCATTGCTTAGTGTTCCTTTGAACTAGAGTTTCCTCAAAACAGCAACTTTGAATTCTTCATCTGAGTTTGTAAACATCAGTTACTAATTTAATCTGTTTTGGGCACTGTATTTTTTTTATGTTTTTGTGAAGTCATGTTTCCCTGAAAATGTTTTATTATGTTGATATATACTTTCATCTACATATATAAGGATTACATATTAATTTCATTCTTTATAATATGGGTTTGCTTGTGCCTGTGTTTTCAAAAACTATGAACTGTGTTCTTCTCAGTCTCAACATACTTCCACTGTTTCAGCATTACATGGTGCTCTAAAAGCTGGTTTGCTGTGAGTTCACTACTGGCATATTTTTGCTGTTTTCAAACTAGAGTATGTTCTAAGTCATAGTATTTGGTTGCCCTTAATCTTCACTCATGTGCTATTCCAAATGAACTCTGATAGACTTCGGAAAAGATACTCTGTTACCATAAGCTTTTACCTAGGAGTAGGATATTGCCAGACGCTGCATTCATAGTCACTGGCATGTGGTTTTATACCCTGGCACTCTGTCTTGCTCTGGGCCTTACAGAGAAACCAGCCCCAGGCTCTTAGGCATGGACTTGTATCCCCTCTCTTTTCTTTTCATAAGTGGAAAATGATTGTCCTTAGGGGATCTCTAGGGTTGTGTATTGAGCAGTTCTGTAGCCACAAACACCACAATGCTAAATCATACTCAGATCCTACAGTTTGCTGATGTGCGTACAGCCCTGGGACAAGATCAAGACGGATGCTGCAATAAGCTGCTTTTCCTGAGATGGAGAGCTGCAAATGACTGAAACCATCTGCATGTGCTTATTGCTAGGATATAAATCAAACACCTGGTTCTACAGATCTCCAGTCAACATTATAGCCTATCCAGAGGGTCCATCCACAGGTATTCACTTGTGCACTGGGATCATTAGGATCCACCCAGTGTTAGATTTTTTCAGCCTAACACTGAATTCCAAGATAACTCTGTGCTTACTTTTCTGCCCTACTTTCAAATGAATGAAGTCTTGCTCCTTACTGTGCCTGAGGTTGGGGAAGGGGAGTTTGGGAAGCCTGTCCACCCTGACTGATGCCAAGCTTAGCCATAACCAAGTCTCATACCCACAGGGACCTCTGCAGTGGCGGGTGTACAGAAAGCCTATACATGTCTGGTGGTTTTTCAGGCTGAAACATAAGTCTGTCTCTCTGGTGCATTGGTCTCTGGTGTCAGGGGAGCTGGCCCACAGCTAGGGACATTTGGGTTTTGTTTGGTGCTAGGGCTCATCATCACAGCAGAACTGTCGAAGGTAAAGTACTGTGCTCATTTTTCTGCCCTGCTCTCTTGGATTCTTTCTCATCATCTGTACAGTGATGATACAGTGATACAGTGATTGAAGCACTCCCTTGGCTGTCCAGACTGACATGTAGGTAAGTCACGTATGAGTTCACAACTGCAGGGACCTGTACATTCCGTAGGATGCTTGCCAGACCTGCTCATCACATAGGTCAAAACATGAGTCTGTTCCAGTGGGCTACAAATTTTTTCCCAATTCCAGGAAAGGTCCATTTCCTTCATCTATGAGTTAGCTGCTATTTTGTTATTGTCTTTATTTGCAGATTAATTATGATTTAAGGAAATTTGTCTGAATATCAAGTAGACAAAGAACAAAACTGTGTCAGTTAAAAGTATGTGCAAATTGGAAATACTATGGTAAACAAATATTTGGTCAAACATCAGTCTAAATATTGCTATGAAGGCGTATTTTAGATGAGATTAACATTTATTTAGCAAATTTTGAGTAAAGTATTACATTTGATAATGTGGATGTTATTCACCCAATCAGTTCATAGCATTAAATGAAAAACGAGATTGATATTCCTTGTAGAAAAAGGAATTATGGTGTATATTGTCTTAGGGCTCAAGCTGCAGCATTAATTCTTGCCTGTATCTCTGTAAATTCTCCTTCTCTGTCTCTGTCTCTCTCTCACTCTATATTTACACATGTATTATACATTACATATTATATGTATATATGTGTGTGTGTATATGTATGTGTGTCTATCAGGATAGTGACCAATATTATTTACGTTATGCCAGATAATTAAAAACATTCCTTTTGCTGTCTTATTCTAATGCAACAATTACGGAACACAGTCTTGCAGTTTCTCACAAAGCAAAATATATTCTTTGTCATCTTTGTTATCACCTAATTGAGTAGAAAACTTTCACCTATTAAGAAGTTGCATATAACCATTTTAGTAGCATATAACTACACTAATTCATGATAATGATAACATAAATTTGTGTGCAAGAAGAGGTAATACTTATTACCTCTGTACTATCTTCCCAATTGTTTTGGTAAACAAGTGTTTGAAAAAATGTCTACAACTAAAAAAGTAATCTAGTAATATACAAGGTTTTGGTCTGATTTTGTACAAAACAGATAAAAATATTATGTCTTATTGGAAGATAAACGATAAAAGACATCACCCATAAAATAGTCTCAACAAACAATAATGTCATAATTTCATAGAACTTCAGTCTTAGAAACAGTCAAATACAAACATCAGTTAGTACTTCAAAAGAAGTCTTTTTATTGAACCTGGAAGTGGTTAAAGTTCAAATTTCTATATGAGGTAATTAAACTAAGGGGACTTTTTAAATACAATATATGGCTAAGAAAGCTATTTACCTTGAGGGGATGGTTGAAATAATTATGAAATTTTGGAATTCTAGAATGCTAAATCCTTGAACATATTTTTGATTCATATTAAAAGTAACATTTCTTCTTGGTTGTTTATTCTGCCAGGACAAGATTAACATCATTTTCTCAACTTCCATGTTAAAAATTAACAACTTGATTCTAGTTGCTCTGGAATATAGTCTTCCTGTCCTAAAAAATGGTATTTCTCTATCACGATGTTAGGAGGGATAGAGATGATAAAATACTTACCCCGACTAAATATAAATTCTATTAAGCACATTCCATTTAAAATTACCTTTTTCTGGGCCTGAATGAGATCTTGCTCTACCTTGGAAATTAATAGTGAGCCTCCATCATGTTCCATCCAATAAAATTTCAAGTTCTTTAAATTTACTTTTGCATCCAGTTTTAACCTGTGGAAAATTTTAAAGAAACTAGTATCAATAAATTGTTTTATATGTTGATTAGTGCAATCTTAATAACTTTGTTTCAGTAATAATGGAGTTTCCCCCCACAGAACTGTGTGCCAGAAACAGTGATATTTCTTTAGATTTTAGATTTGTACTTAAGAATATAATTCTTAAGAAGAATAAGATCAATTTGAGACATGTTGGATTTTAAGTATCTGAGCTGACCATAATGCCAGTAAATACACAATCCAGCAGGTTGGATGAGAAGAGTGAACTGAAGTTGCACAATTTGGAGTCATCTGTGTTTATGAAATAGGGCAAATGGGATATATAGAAGGAGTCATTCTGGGAGGTGAGTAGAGAGAGGGAAGACAGGAACCTAGAATACATAAGGGATGAGTCAAAGAGATGATGAAGGAGGAGAAATAACAATGAACATAGAAGCTATATCAGAAAAGTGTGAATCATAAAAGCTAGGTATAGAAATGGTTTAAAGATTAAGGGAGTAGTCAATGATGTCACCAGCTATAATTACATAGCACTTGATAAGTATTGAATTATCATATATTTTCTGTATTTCTCCAAAAATAAGACCAGGTCTTATATTAAATTTTGCTCCAAAAGATGCAAAATGGCTTATTTTCAGGAAACGTCTTAGTTTTTAATATACACAGTCTACATTAATTCATTTATTTTTGTACAAAAATCTACAATTTTTTCAAATAAGTCATATCATCTTCTTTTGGAACATCAATGTAACTCTCCAACATCCAGCCTGAATTTCTTGTCATCCCATTTCCTGTAGAACCATTGGCCTCAGTGTCAAGCAGTAGAGCACCCCTTAAATGAGTGCTTCTTGTCCATTTAGCTTGTCTGTAGTGCATTGCCAACACACCTGTCAGTGATTTATCCCACAAATTTTTTCACCCAAGTCACGGGCTAGACTTCACAATGCTTCTGTGAAACCAAGTGTAAATTCGAGAGTTACCAGACAGGAGTGGCAACAAAAATGATGATGTTTAAGAATGATGTGTGGGCCGTCATTCTTAACTGTCACCATTTTTGTTGCCAATCCTATCTAGTAACTCTTCGATCTACACTTGATTTAATGGAAACATGTGAAGCCCAGCCCACAAGAAGTCCCGACTTGGGTGAAGAATTCATGGGATAAAATCTCTGACAGGTGTGTTGGAATGCACTGGGAGCAGGCTACATGGGCAAGAAGCGTTCATTTAGGGAGAGCTCCATAGCTGACATGAGAAATTGGGGTCAACTCTTTTGCAGGAAAAGGAGCTGCAAGAAATTCAGGCTGGAAATCAAGGTTTGGAGATTATAACAATGTTCCACAAGAAGATGAAATGTATTTGAAAAAATGTAAATGTTTGTACGTGAATAAATGTAGATTTTTTTACATGAATAAATTAATAAATGTAGACTGTTATACATCAAAACTAAGACATTCCCAGAAAAATAAGCCCTTTTGCATCTTTAGGAGCAAAAATCAATATGCGATCTGATCATATTTGGGAGGAAATATGGTAGCTGATGGGGAATATGAGGCTGGGAAAAAACGTTTGTCTACTTTCAATATATATACATTTTAATAATATATTGCCTTCTTTATATACATATATAGAGTGTGTGTGAAAGAGAGAGAGGTTGAAGTAATAAAAAGTTGAGATACATACAGAACCAAAAATCAGAACGAGTAAGAGAACATGAGATCCACACCATAGGTAAAACTATTTATATACTAAGGCAAAAGAAAAGATATCGTCACTAAAAGAAGATAAAAGGAATAATTAGATGGAGATCTAGGAAATTTTAATAGTAAGAAACTTAAATATATAGTCCACACAGACTGTTTTCTTTCCGAGGTAAGATATCGTACTATTTAGTTGCGTGTAAAGAGGGTGATGAGATTACAGTTTTGCTGGAAATAGGCATGCTTTTAAATCAGTGCTATAAAGAATGTGGTTAAGAGTTTTCTGGAGTAACAGAATACTCTGCAGCATTAGTGCCTCAGATGAGACTGGAAAGTGTGTATGTGGTTTCAGATGGCCGAACCAGAAAAGTTCACCTTAATGTGAGATGTCATTATACTTAAATTGTCAAGCAAGCAAAAGATTCACTGTTTCCATCACGAAGTAAGGCCAACCTTTGTTTTTATTTTGACACTAAAATATTTTATACACTATATTGCCCATTTGGGAAATATGGTATCCATTTATATAAAGGTTCTCATTTAAAAAATCTAATAATTACTGCTTGTAGCCTAGAAGTTTACCTTTATAATAATTTTAAAAAAGAAGAAGAAATGTCAGAACAGAACAAATAAAGAGGTGAACATACTTTCCAATCCCAGGTCCTGCCATGACCCTCAGCATGGGAATCAGGTCTTCTGCATAGCGACACATTGGACCAGTGCGCAGAAACCACTCCTGGGCTCCCTCAGCAATGGGAAACTGACCCTTGTTGGGAACCACACCTGAAAGGTTAAATACCTAGGTTAGGTGCTCAAAATAAGAAATGATCTCTGCATGTTCCCCAAGATATTTATTATTTCTAAAGTGTAAATCCTCTGTTTATCATGTTTCTGAGCCTAGTTATTTCTGTTTATTGATTTAAAGAAACATTTTGTTTGCTTGTTTGTTTAGTGCTGGAGATTGAACTCAGGGTCTTACTCTTGCTAGGCAAGCACTCTAACCACTGAGATAAATCCTCAGCCCCAAGAAACTTTTTCTTTTTTTAACTAAGAGAAGATGACTTATTTAAGATGGAAGAGAAGAGGGAAAGAGAGAGGATAGATAGCTACTCGATGAGTATGGAGCATTCAAAAATGAAACACTCCAAGAAACATTATTTTTAAAATATACAAAACAGGCTGACTTCCAGGAAGCTGGCAGAGCAGAGAGAAAGAGAGTAAGGGCCGCTCTGAGATTTGTTGCCCAGACACTGGAATATAGCAATTTAGGGAAGAGAAGAAGGAGGGAAGCGTGTTCTCAGGACCCAGCAGGGAGCTGAAGCAAGAGTTGAAGCCCACATGGAAAGCAAAAGGAGAGACCAGCCCAGAAGAAGAAGGTGACGGACTGATGGCGCTTTCTCCCAAAGCTCTCACTCGCAGCTTCAGCTCACTGCTTTGGCTCGCGTATTGCAGCGTCAGCTTGTAGCCCCCAGGTAACAGCTCAGGGCACGGCCTGAGCTTAGGGCCTCGGATCACAGCAAGGATCAGGAGAGCAGCTTGTGGCTGGGGTCACGGCAGCAGCACACAGACCTGTGCACCCACTGGCACACAGCTCGGATGCGCAGATGGCCCCAACTCGGGGCCGCAGCTCTCTGCGTGAGTGTCGCAGTTTGAGCCTGCAGATGCACAGTGACTACTGGAGACCCCAGAGACCTTCAGGGAAAGACACACAAATGGAGTAGAGTGATGGACACTTAACACTGCAGCGGCTGGTGAGTTACCTGAGTCATCTGATCTCAGACGGCCCCAAAGAGAAGGTGGCGATGAGCTGATTGCCGTTTTGGAAAGGAGCCCAGCTCAGAACTCAGAAAAGCTGCTAGCGGTTTTTGGTGCTGGGGCAAGGCGGGGCAAAGTGGAGCAGAATTCAAACTCAAATTGAAAGGAGGGAAAGCAGCCAAGTTCAAACTGGCAGGGAATTGAGTCCAAGACGGTGGGAGACACACAGTGTGTCTCCACCTGAAAAATTGAAATCCAATTTGTGGATTTCAACCCCACAGCCAGTGATCAGACTGAACTTCAATAGAAAGGGTGAAGCCTTGCTATTGAACCAAGCTGGGAACACTCACTACCTGGCCAAAATCTACTCCAGGGATTAATCAAGAAAGACCTGGGTCTGTCTAATCTGTCTACCAGTGACAGTAGAGACACACCTGGAAGTAGACATTTTATTTTACTTTATTTCTAAATATTTTTCCCTCTCTGCACTTCTTTTTCTTGTTTTTTTTTTTCTCTTTATTGTTTTTTATAGGAAAGTCATTTTCTAGTTTTTTGGATTTTTTTTCTTTGTTCTGTCCTTGTTTTACTTCTTCCTTCTCTGCTTTCCTTCGGTTTCCTTTACCAGTTCCCCAAAGTTTGCATAATTTCCCCCTGCTTTCAACCTTGCTTCTCAGCTCTTTCTCTTCTTCTATTTCTCTATCCTTTCCTCCTAATCTCCTTTGAATTTTCTCCACTGAGAGTAAAATCACCGTATTGAGGGTATATTTACTGCAAACAAGTCTCTGATTTATTGGGGATACTGTTATATAACCACAAATCAAGTTTATAAGGTATAAGCTGGCAGATCAATACCTACTACAGTTTGCTATTTTCTAGACTGTGTCTGATGCTATTATTGTTAATGATTGTACTACTTCAGCCAAGGTGACAGAATTGTTCTACTCAGTTCTTCCTTGCATGCCAAGACTAAGATTGGCAGAGGGTTACAAATAACACTATGGTCAAAGAACTAAGGGCTGGCCAAATAGACAGCAACTTCTCAGCCCCAACACATTGAAGAGGAAAGATTTTGCAGCAGACTCATAATACAAAAACCAGCTACACCTGTAAGACATCTCTGAGGAAGTAGTCACTTCCAAAAGGTTCTCAAAACTAACAAAAAAGCTACTGGCCACAGGCAATTCATAAGCATCAACCCAAGAACTAAACTAAAGAAGAAAAAATAGAAAATGAGAAGACACACAAGTAAGATGTAACCCCATACATCCAGTTTACGAAAAGCAAACCCAGGGGGTAATGAGGTGGAACAATCTGAAAGCTTCCCACTCAGACCCTTGGAAGCAGTAAAAGCAGAAGTAGCAAAGCAGATGAGTGAGGCTCTAGAAAACATCAAAACAGAAATCATTTCCAGAATGAAAGAAATGATCAGTGACTCTAGAGCAGATACAGATAACAAAAGAGAAGAGCTTAGAAGAATGATGAAAACCATAAATACCCAACATAGGAAAGAAATGGAATTTATAAAAGAGGTTCAAACAGAAGGCCAGATTAAAAATTCCATTGAAAGTATTGGCAGTAGGATGAAACTAGGTGAAGAGAGAATCTCATATATAGAAGACAAGATTGTGATTAATGATCAAGAAAAGAAAGAGTTCTTCAAAATGGTAAGGGACCATGAAAAATCAATACAACAGCTGCTGAATGACATGAAGAAAAATAACATAAGATTGATTGGAGTCAACGAAAGAGCAGGAGATAACACAATTCACATAAGAAATCTGTTCACAGAAATAATGGCAGAAAACTTTCCAGGTATGGAAAAAGAACTGGACATACAGATAAGTGAGGCATACAGAACTCCAATTCGCCATGATCAACAAAAATCTATCCCAAGACATATAATAGTCAAATTTTCAGAAATTCAACACAAGAACAGAATATTGAAAGCTATTAGAGAAAAGAAACAAATAAAGTATCAAGGAAAGCCCCTCAGAATCACAGCAGACTTCTCAACACAAACCCTCAAGTTAATGAGAGCTTGGCGTGAAGTATTTCAAACCCTAAAAGACAACAACTTTCAGCGCAGATTGATTTACCTTGCAAAACTGTCTTTCAAAATTGATAGAGAAGTAAGACATTTCCATGAGAAAGAACACCTGAAGAGATTCATGACCACCAAACTAGCACTCCAAAATATTCTGAAGGACATTCTGGAAAGAGAAAATGAGTACTACAACTCCAGGAATCACAATAGAATGAATCATTCAGGCAAGGCAAGTGATTACCCAAAGGGAAAACTAGGAAGCCAACAACAGGTAAATAATATGACAAGAATAAGTCAACATATGTTAGTTATAACTCTCAATGTAAATGGTCTCAACTCACCAATTAAAAGAAGCAGACTGGCAGAATGGGTCAAGAAGCAAGACCCAGCAATCTGCGGCAAACAAGAAACACATTTAATTCAAAAAGAAATCCATAGACTGAAAGTCAAAGGATGGAAAACTATATTTCATGCAACAGGAACCTGGAAAAAAAGCAGGGGTAGCCATTCTTTTTGCAGATAGAGTGGATTTCAAGCCAAGACTCATTAAGAAAGACAAAGAAGGTCACTACATCCTTGTAAAAGGAACAACCCAAGAAGAAGAGACTACAATTATAAGTATATATGCACGTAATACCAGCGTGCCTAATTATATACAACAAATATTGATGGACATGAAAAACCAAATAAGCACCAATACAATTGTAATGGGGGACTTCAATATGCCACTGTCACAAATAGACAGATCAACTAGACAAAAAGTCAACAGGGCAACATCAGAACTAAGCCAAACTCTTGAAAACATGGACCTAGTAGACGGATACATAATATTCCACCCGACAACATCAGAATACACATTCTTCTCAGATGCAAATGGGACTTTCTCTAAAATAGACCACATACTAGCTCATAGAACATGCTTAACTAAGTACAAAGGAGTTGAAATTATCCCGTGCATACTACTAGACCATAGTGCATTGAAACTGGAAATAAACTGCAAGAGGAACCACAAAAATTCCATAAACACATGGAAATTAAATAACACCCTCCTGAACAATCAGTGGGTCAGAGAAAAAATTAAAGAAGTAATTATTTTCTGCAATTGAACGATAATGCCAATACAACCTACTGAAATTTGTGGGACACAATGAAAGCAGTTCTACGAGGGAAAATATATAGCATTGCACAGCCATATCAGAAAAACAGAACAAGCTCAAATAAACAACCTAATATTGAACCTCAAGCTTCTACAAAAAGAAGAGTAACTCAACTCAAAAGCCCATAGAGGGGAAAATATTTTAAAGATCAGAGCTGAAATTAACTCAATTGAAACTAAGAAAACAATACAAAGAAACAATGAATCAAAGAGTTAGTTCTTTGAAAAAGTAAATAAAATTGGCAAATCCTTAGCCAACCTTATAAAGAAAAAGGAAAGACTCAAATTCATACAATTAGGAATGAAAAGGGTGAAATCACAACAGATCCTGCAGAAATCCAACAGATCATTAATACCGACTTTGAGAACCTGTATTCTAATAAAATCCAAAATACAGAACAAATACACAGATTCCTAGATACATCTGAATTACCAAAACTGGATCAAGAAGATATAAAAACTCTAAATAACCCAATATCAGCCACTGAAATTGAAGAAGTAATTAAAAACCTACCAACAAAGAAAAGCCCAGGTCCTGACGGATTCACTGCTGAGTTCTACAATAAATTTAGAGACGATTTAATGCCACTAATTCTCAAACTTTTTAACAAAATTAAAACAGAAACAATACTCCCAAATTCATTCCTGGCAGCAAGCATTACCCTGATACCAAAGTTAGAGAGGGAACCAACGATAAAAGAGAACTACAGGCCAATCTCATTAATGAACGTGAATGCAAAAATACTCCATAAGATACTGGCAAACAGAATGCAACACATTATCAAGAAGATTATACACTATGACCAAGTAGGATTAATTCCCAGGATGCAGGGATGGTTCAACATATGCAAATCAGTAAATGTGATACACCATATCAACAGAGCCAAGGACAAAAACCATATGATCATCTCAATAGATGCAGAAAAGGCATTTGACAAGGTCCAACACCCATTCATGATAAAAGCCCTGCAGAAAATTGGAATAGACATTCTTTATCTCAATCTGATGAAAGCCATCTATGACAAACCAACAGCCAACATCATACTAAATGGTCAAAAACTAAAGGCTTTCACTATAAAATCCAGAACATAGGGAGGGAGGGAACAGAGGTGAGGGGTGGGGAAGATGGGGGAGAACCAAGATGGATCCTGTACAGGTACAAAATAAATGTGATGAATGTAACCATTATATGTAAAATGTACCAATACATGTTCTTGGTTTAAAATAAAATTTAAAAAAAAAATCCAGAACAAAACAAGGATGTCTGCTTTCACCATCCTATTCAATATAGTTCTGGAAACATTAGCTAGAGCAATTAGACAGAGAAAGAAATAAAAGGAATAAGGATAGGAAAAGAAGCAGTTAAATTATCATTATTTGCAGATGATATGATACTCTATATAAAGGACCCCAAAATCTCCACCAAAGACTTCTAAATTTAATAACCAAATTCAGCAGTGTAGCTGGATACAAAGTCATCACTCAGAAATCAATAGCATTCCTGTACAGTAACAACAGACTCATCGACAGAGAAATTAGGGAAATAATACCTTTCACAATAGCATAAAAAATATAAAGTAACTAGAAATCAATCTAACGAAGGAAGTAAAAGAGCTATACAATGAAACTGACAATACTTTGAAAAAGGAGATTGAAGAATAAATAAAAAATGGAAAGATATTCCTTGCTCCTGGGTAGGAAGAAGCAATATAGTGAAAATAGCCATGCTCTCAAAACTGCTATACAGATTTAATGCAATACCTATTAAATTACCCATAGCATACCTCGCAGAATTAGAGAAACAATCCTAAAATTCATTTGGAACCAAAAGAAACCTAGAATAGCAAAAGCAATTCTGGGCAACAAAAGCAAAGCAGGGGCCATCACAATCCCTGACCTACAACTATACTATGAAGCTACTATGATAAAAACTGCATGGTACCAGCACAAAAACAGACCCCAGGACCAATGCAACAGATTAGAAGATGAGGAAACAGGTCCAAACACTCTCAGTCACATTATCTTTGACAAAGGGACCAAGCAACCTCACTGGAAGAAAGACAGCCTCTTTAATAAATGGTGCTGGAAAAACTGGCTCTGCACATGCTGAATGTTAAAACTAAACCCATATCTTTCCCCATGCACTAAACTAAAGTCAAACTGGATCAAAGATCTAAATATTAAAACAAAACACTAAATCTTTTGGAAGATAAAATAGGTAGAACTCTGGAAGACATAGGTGTAGGCAAGGACTTTATGAACAAATCCCCAGTTGCCCAGGAAATATCACAAAAGAATCAAAGACTGGGACTTGATCTTATTAAAATGTTTTTTCAAAGCAAAAGAAACTACCAACAGAGTGAAGAGACAACCCACAGAGTGGGGAAAATTTTTGCCAGTTATTCCTCTGACAAAGGACTAACATCTTGAATATATAAAGAACTCAAAAAAATCAGACCCCCCCAAATTTAAAGACCGAGTCCAAAAGTGGGCAGTTGAAATGAATAGACACTTCTCAGATGAAGAAGTAGAAACAGCAATAGACAAGATAAACTGTTCAACATCACTGGTCATTTGAGAGATGCAAATTAAAACAACCCCAAGATTCCACCTCACTCCACAAAGCATGGATATTATCAACAAATCAGCCAATAACAAATGCTGGAGGGCCTGTGGAGAAAAAAGAACACTTCTCCACTGTTGGTGGGAATGTAGACTGTTGCAACCGCTATGAAAATCAGTGTGGAGATTCCTCAAGCAACTAGAACTAGAGATTCCATTTGACCCAGCTATTCCACTTCTTGGTATCTTCCCAAAAGAATTAAAAGCATCATACCGCAGAGATATATGCACACTCATGTTTATAGCATCACAGTTTGTAATAGCTAAATCTCGCAAGCAGCACAAATGCCCATCAACAGGAGAATGGTAAAGAAAATGTGGGTTTTTTTATACAACAGAGTACTACTCTGCCATAAAGAATGATAACCTTGAGATATTCTTAGGTAAATGGGTGCATTTTGAGACCATGCTCTTAAGTGAAATAAATCGGACACACATCTTTAAATACCACATAGTTTCTCTGGTGTGAGAAACTGAAGTGTATATAAAGACTAAAATGTATTTTATTGGAAAAGGGAAGAAAATGTCCAAATGGGAAAGGGAACAAGGGAGGGAGAAAGGAACAGAGAGACAAGAGAAATAAGAAATGGAAGGGAAAAATGGAAACAAAGCTTTTGTAAATAGGGAGGAATGAGGGGGTGAGGGGAGGGGAATGAGAAAAAAAAAGAAGCTACAAATATGTCATGTACAGGTACAAATCCCCTATGATGAATGTCATCACTATGTATATCTAAAATGTACCATTAAAATAAAATTTTTAAAAAACTCAAAAAAAAAGTAAAATAAAATGCACAAAACAAAAATTATGTTTATTGATGGGATGCACTATAGTGTTTTGATACATGTATATATTCTGTAGTGTTGAAATGAAATTAAACATATCTGTCTTCTCTAATATCTGTCATGTCTTTATGATTAAAACATTCAATTTCCTTTCAGTTTTTTGAAATTTGCAAATTATTGTTATTTATAGTCATACTACAGTGCACACCAGAAATTATTGCATCCATATAACTGTAACTTAATTGGCATTGATAAAACTTTTGCCATCTTCTCTTCCCATACACTTCTTAGCTTCTGTTAACTCCATTTTACTTTGAACTTCTAGGAGATCAACACTTTTAGATGCCAAAAATAAGGGAGACTATGTGATACTTATCTATTTTCCTGGATTATTTCATTTAACATTAAGGAGATTACTTCCAGCACTGTTGTTATAGTTGAATAGTATTACACTGAGTATATAAGGCATTTTGTGTATTTATCAGGTGATGGACATCTAGGTTATTTCTATTTTTTGGCTATTGTGAATCGTGCTGCCATATGTGAAGGGGTGTAGATTTCTCTTCCACAGAATGCTTTCTTTCCTTTTGTGTATATGTTCAGCAGTGGGATTGATGGGTCATACGGTTTTCTTTTTTCAAGTTTTGGCATATTATTTTTCACGATGGCTGTAGTTATTTGATTTCCTACAGAAGAATGAAAAGGTCCTGTTTTCGAAAATCTTGCCGGCATTATCCCTTTGTTTTTTCTAGTAGTTTTATTTTCTTAAACTCTTTATTCATTTAGAGTTGATTTTTGCAAGTTGTGATAGATAAGTGTCTGCATTTATTCTTGTGCATGTGGACATCCAGTTTTCTCATTATAATTTATAGGAAGGGCTGTCTTTCTCCACTACATGTTGTAAGAATTTGTGCTAAAGAAAACTGTTATAAATATATGATTTATTTCTAGGCTATTTCTTCTATTCTAGTTATCTATGTATCTGTTTTTATACCAGCACAATGTTGTTCTGATTACTGGATCTTTGTAGTATATTTTGTAATCATGTAACATAATATTTCATGTGCTTTTATTTTTACTCTAGAGAATTTTAGCTATGTGAGATTTTCTACACCCATACAAATTTTAGAACTGTTTTGAATACTACAATTGGTATGTGCCTTGATGACAATTGCATTGAGTACACAGATTGCTTTGGGTAGTGTGTACATTTTATCAATATTGATTTTTTTAATCTATGAACATGAGATTGATTCTCATTTTTTGTACTATTTTGAATGATTTCATCTGTGCACCATGTTTTCATTTAGGAGTTAGGATTATTTTTTCTAGTTCTGTGAAGAATGTTGCTGCTATTTTAATAGAAATAGCATTAAATCTATAATTATTTTGGTAATATGGCCATTTTAAACATTTTTCATTCTTCCTATCCAGCAAAAAGGGATGATTTTCTAATTAATTTCTAAGGTCCTCTTCAATTTCTTTTTCAGAATTCTGTAGTTTTCATTATAGAATTCTTCCAACCTCCTTGCTTAGGTTGATTTCTAGATTTTTAAATTATTTGCAGTTATTGTGAATGGGATTATTTACATAATTTCTTTCTCAGTGGGCTGATTTTTAGAATAATAGAATACTACTGATTTTCATGTGTTTAATTTATATCCTGACACTTTGCTGAATTTGTTTAGCAAATCTAAGAGTCTTCTGTTAGAGATCTTCTATTTAAAGGATCATAGAAACTATATATAAGCATTGTTTGACTTATTTCCTATTCATGCCCCTTTTATTTCTTTCCCTTGATTGATTTGTCCAGCTAAAATTTTTAGTATTATATTGAACGAGAGTGATGAGAGTAGACACCCGTGCCTCATTTGTGATTTTTGAGGGAATGCATTCAGTTTTTCCCCATTCTGTATGAAGTTAGCTGCACATTTGTAATGTATATCTTTTATCAGTTTGAGATAAGGTCCTTCTATGTTTATTTTCTTCAGAGCTTTTTTAAAAATCATGAAGTGATGTTAGATTTTTTTCAAAGCCTTTTATGCACCTGTTGATAAGATCATGTGATTTTGCTTCATTGTGGTCTGATAGGATGCATGAGATCATTTTGATTCTTTAGTAGTTATTGATACATTCTTAAAGGCATGAAATGTGGTCAGTTTTGAAGAAAGTTCTCTGGTCTGTTTTAAAAAAATATGTCTTTTGCTAATGGTGGAAAAAATTGTAAAGGGATTGAAGATTTGAGTGGTTATTTGAGGGGGCAGAAAGAAAGAACCAAAAGGAGTAAAAAGATGAAATATGAAATATAAATGAGAAATGAAAGAAGATGGGTAAGTAGGAAGCAAGAGAAGTTGCAGAAATGCAATGTTAAAAAAACAAAACAAGAAAAACCCCATAGTGAGAGAGAATCTGGTTAGTCAAGCAATAATTAACAGTCATATGAGGTTGCATATACACATATGTTTCACATATATACTCTAAAAAGGAAAGAAAAATCATTTTCCATGGTACTATTTGCATATTAGAAAGAAGGAGAAAGAAGGAAGGTGTGAGAGGTAGTGAGCGGGGAAGGAAAGAAGGAATATCGGTAGCAAATTGAAATGCAAATTGAGAAAACACAGAGGGAAACTGAGTGCAATTTATGGTCTAACAGAAACACTAATTTAGCAAACTCTATGAAACTACTCTTCATGCAACATGGTAAGAAGTAAACACAATATCTAGCACTCCTAATCACACACAAACACACACAAACCACCCTAGTACTTACAAAAGAAAAAGAAAGCGAGAGAGAGAGAAAGATTCCTCCTTGAGATAGTATTTATACTAGTCTAAATTATTCCAGAGATTTCTTGTACTTTAGTTCAAATAGAAGAAAAGACTTTGTACAGCTTGCAGGAGCCTGAGCTCCACCTCTTTCGGGTTGTGGCTGGGAACCTGGGTAGGTCAGCCAGTGGCTGAGTTAATTCCCACTTACTGATGTAAACTATTCTCTACTTGAGAGTGATGGGAACAGAAAGAAGATCCAGACTGTCAGCTAAATCTTTCATAGCTTTCATCTGTAGTTGTGTTCAGGGTGTGAACCAAAGTTCTGTATATTTCTGGACTGTTTTTGCAGGCACTGCTGACCTGTGAATGGTGCTGCTTTCTTCATTCTCAATGTCTCTAAGAAGATTAGCTAGCAGATGGGCAACCAAGGATTTTGTGTTAGGACCCACTTGTGGCCAGCCTTTCACTGGTACCCCCAGACTGAAATCACCCTCTTTCAGAAAACACACCCTGGCTACACTCATTGTCTACAACTATGTCCAAATTGCTGCTGTTCTACTCTGTCTTTCCTCATTGTCAGTATTTTCTAAATCCAGAGTTTGGTTTCCTAGAAGCCATAAAATTGGGAAGTGAGAAAAGATATACAGGAGATGGGCTCCAATTCTATTTTTTCTGCTCCAACTCTGTATTTTCAAAATGCCTAATTTTCAGTTCAAATTTTTTTCTGCTCTTTGTTCAATTTTGTTCTTTCTTTTCTCTTTGCATTTTTAATTTTGCTTAGTCTATTTTAAGCTCAATAGTTTCTGTTTGATTTTTAAGATTGCTTCTATCTGTTATTTTTAAATGAAGTAATTAATCATTTTCTGTGTTTTCTTGAAGCACATTGAATTGCTTTAAAACAACGCTTTTAAACTATTGATCTAAGAGTTTGAAGATATTCATTACTGTCTGACTAGTGTCAAAATATTCTTAATGGTCATTGATGTTCAATGCCAGGTAAGCACTTAATTATTATCTGAATTATTATCTACTTATTCCTGTTATCCTCTTTGAGCTCACTGAATGTTCTATGCACAATGATTTGGTGTTTTTTTTTTTTAGTTATTTTTCTGAAACTTCCTCTACTTCAGTAGCTTTGAGTTCAACTTTTTAAGGATTTAAAGGCATCTTGTTGCCTTATTTTCATTTTCTCATGTTTCTTTATTTTTTTTTATTATTTTTATTTTTTTTTTGCTGAAAGTTGAAGATCAGCCTGGGTATAAAATTCTGTTGCTAATGTGACTAATCTGTTTAATAAGTGTATGTCTCCCCATGATATTACTGTGACTTTGGTTGTGTATTGGTGTTCCTGTACCCATTCAATCTACTCAGTGTATTAAGGTAAGCGTTAATCACTGTGCTGCAAAGATAGAAATTATACCAGTAAATCAGCAGCTATAGAACCAAATCCCTATAGATCATATAATTTAAAACTTATTTTAAAAATGTGATACTTTTCTCAATATTCCTGGAAGGCATTGAATAGTGCTGAGGAAGAGTAGCCTTTGATGCAGAGGATGAAGAAATGAGAAAGGAAGAAGAAAAAAAGAAAGTACAGTGGTACCTTGGTTCATAAACTTAGTTCTTTCCATAATTCTGGTTGCAAATTGAATTGGTCATGAACCAAATCCAATTCCCCCATAAAGTCAACACTGAACCTAACAACAAGTTGATTTGGTTTGTGACCAATTCATTTTGTCACCAGAATCATGGAAGGAATTAAGCTCATGAATTGAGGTACACTGTAGTCCAGACAGAAAGGAAGGATAAAAAAGAGATAACATATGAAAGAAAGAAAAGAAGACCGCAGTGATAATATTTTGTATATGTAACGGTGAAAAGGAAAGAAAGGGTATAAATAGTTATTCGTGTTGATGGAAAAAAGGAAGAAGAGTGAGGGAAATATAATTGGAAATTGAGGGAAGCTGTAACAAAGTCTGAACCAATTCATACGCTGATAGAAAACTTGTGTTTAAATCATCTATAAACAGTTGTTGACGAGGGTGAATGTGACAGGATTATGAAAGATAATATATAAACTAAACCAATAATTAATTTTTATTCTTTATTACACACACATATATCAGATGAAATGAGGGAAAAAAACACGCTAAAACCCCTGCAGAAGTAGATTCTTATCAGTCCTATTTATAGCCAAGTTAGATTTCTACTACTGTGCTCTTCCCTCTTAGATTAAAAAGAAAAGTACATTTTGACTTTTAGCGCTTGTTGGGGACTGAGTTGTGTGTCAAGTGGTACTTGATCTGATTCCTTTCTAACGATTTTTTTTTTCTTGGGTACTAGTGTTTGAAGTGACTGGAAAGTCAGGTCATCCTGCCAAAACTGTTTTTTATTCTCTCTGCAAGCCGAGTTCTGCTGTGTTTCAGCTCTGCTCCTGTGTAAATAGCCGAATGTTTTGTCCCCGTGTTATAACTGGAGACCTTCAATTGTATGAATCTCGAGTGGCTTCCTCAGCCTGTGACCTTCTGTCTGTGACATTCCTTGAACCTGTTTAAATTGTTCTTTTTTATGTTTCTCTGAGTAAGAAATCTGTGCAAAACTTGGCAATGCTATTCTTTTCCAGATTTCCACTCATAAAAATAAAATACAAAAACTCTCTGTCCATCTCTCACAGATATTCTCCATCAAGCCTATGGATTCAGTGGCATTTAGGGCCCATAGTAAGGGCCTTGTGAGTGTCATGCTATCTACCTGTAATACACTTTGTAACACAAAATGTCAGATGGAGAACTATTCGTCTTTTAAGATTTCACATAAATTAAATGCCAAAGTGTTTCTTCACAATCTAAAGTCTGTAAGAAAACTCATCACTCTTTCCTTTGTATGCTGCAGTATTATTCTAAATTAGACTTCATTCTTAGTACCAGATCTTGGAAAATGTTATTTTACATGGCTGTTTACCCACGTAATAGGGAAAAACAATAGGTCTAAAAAATGGCTTGTAAAAGTAGTAATACGACTGTCCAAAAATCTCATAAGACTTATCAAAAACACAGAAAAATGTAAGTGCCAATATCAGGAATAAAAAGAGAGTACTATTAATGCTAATATAATTAAGTCTAATTCCAATCACAAACTTTTTTTTATTTGATTTACTATAAAGATGTCACTGCAAAGAAGGGAAATAAAAAGTTTTTAAAATAAATAGTGTTAAAAAATTTAATATCAGTATGGAAAAACAGTGACTTTCAATATTAATTCACAATATATAAAACTCAG
The DNA here is from genome assembly GCA_004026905.1 of Hystrix cristata. Lineage (NCBI taxonomy): Eukaryota > Metazoa > Chordata > Mammalia > Rodentia > Hystricidae > Hystrix > Hystrix cristata. The sequence continues at coordinate 7,376 of PVJO010021353.1, read as the reverse complement.
TTTCTAATGAAATGCAAATGTGAGTAGGAAAAACAAAGTTTCTCAAAACAACAAAAATCAAGAATATTTTTATGACTTTACACAGGTAAATATTTCTATTTTTTTTCTTTTTAAAATTACTGTATATTGGTAATACAGAGTAGTAATGCTCATTTAGGAGAACTGATTTCTTCTCCCAATACTGTCAATACTGATTTTGGTTGTGGTTGTACCAGTTTATATTCCACCAAGAGTGTAGTAGAGTATGGGAGAACTGGTATATGTTTATAGTATACATTGATTATCTACAGTCCCTTTAACCCACCCCTCTTTATTTTCCCTCCTTCTGAACCCCTCCTCTATTTCTAAGAGTTTAACTTCTAGTTTTCAATTATCTCTATTTTATTCCTTTAATTATTTATATTTTAGTGTACTAGCACAAAAGAAAACATACAATATTTAAATATATGATTCTGGCTTATTTTGCTTTAATCATCTTCAGTCCCACCATTTTTTTCTGTGGATAGCATAATTTCATTTTTATTTATGACTGAATAATATTCCATTGAACATATACCACATTTTCTCTATTGAGTCATTGTTGATGACATCTAGTCTGTTTCCACAGCTTAGGTATTATGAATTGTGCTGTATGTATTCCTATATTATGCAGTATTTAATACTTTCAGGAGTATACCAAGGACTCGTATAGCCAAATTAAATGGAATTTCTAATTCTGGCTTTTGATAAATCTCAATACTGATTTTGGTTGTGGTTGTAACAGTTTATATTCCACCAAGAGTGTAGTAGAGTTCCTTTTCCCCAGAATCCTAATCAGCATTTATTGTTTGTTTGTTTGTTTGTTGTATTATGAAGCTATCCAGTCTGGATGGGGTAAGATAGAATTTCAGTGTAGTTTTGACTTACATTTCCCTAAAGGCTAAAAATGTTGAGCGTTTTCCCTCTAGTTATTGCACAGTTGGAGTTAGTTTTGAAAAATTGCTGTGTATGTTTATGAAACATAATAAATAAATTCACCACGGGTAATTGGTACATATGCATATTGTATCTTCATCCATTTGTACTTATTTTTTTTAGAAACATCTTTTCAGTTCATTTGGCCATTTTTAATTGGGCTATGTCTTTAGGAGGTTTAATTTTCTTAGTTCTTTTATTGAATAGGTAAATATTTTATAAGCAGATAAAAAAGCATTAATCAGTAAGGTTAAGAAAACAAAATACTACTGGCTAAAAGTCTTTCCTAAACAGAAATTGAAATGACAAATAGATATATGAAATTATAATCAATGTCATTAGTAATAAATTTATGTTCAAATTAAAACCAAAATGGGAATAACATTGCATACTCACCAGACAAGAAAGCAATTATAGTCTGAAAATATGAAATGTTAATTTTAGAGTATATGAACTCTCAATCATAGGTTCTAGGTGATTTTATATTACCAAAATTTTGAACATACACATATACCAAAACAGCAATTCCACAGTAAAAGAAAATATAATGCACACTAAGAAACAGGTACAATAATCTTCATGAAAGTTTAGTTATGATGTGAATAATCCAAATATCTATCAGCAATATAAGATATGGAAATCACATTAGTAAAATAACAAAATAGGAATATCTCTTTTCTCCTGTCCACAGAAGCACAGAGTTTGGCAAATAGCCAAATGTAAGTTTAGGGGAGTCTAGGAGTCCTGAAAAGTTCCAACATGGAGTTTGAACGAATAACCCAAGAATAGATACAATGAAGAAAGTAAGAAGTTTCACTTTTCCCACACTAATCTTCTCTCAGTGTGGGACAGCTAGACATTGGAGACCCTCTTATGCTACAAATTCTCCTAAAGTAGACAAGAGAAGTATAGTCAACGAGAACCAGCTCCCTTAGGAATATGGGGTGCAGCCCCAAAAGAAGCCAGACTATGCTTGCTTAGGACCACTAATATGCAGAACTCTCGCAACAGGCATATGAGCATCTGAAATATTTTATATACCATGTTTATTCTTGCCCCTGGCCAGCTCTCTGAGCAGGCTCTGCTGATAGTGAGTGCAAGTATCTTACAGTCATTCAGTGTGACTGTAAGTGAAGAGAAGGCACTTTTATTTGAGAATTTTAAACTGTTTTAGGGAAAACAAATGTTACCTGCTCAGCACTGTGCCTGGCACTTCGAGAGACAGAAAACACAAAAATCAAAAGAATTCATATCTAAGCAGGAACAAGAAGTGTACAATAGACATACAGATAGAAAAATTTAGAAAGCCTTAAAATCTCTGACAGGAAAACACATATTTCCTCTCAAAACCTGTCAATAAAAATTGCAGGATTGACTATTTGTTAAACTGGGAAGATAGCAACAAATACTTCAAGTAACATCATTATCAAAAAAACACTGTAATATTGCAGTGATCCATTCCAAATATTTGCCTGACAAAGAATTTAAATTACAGTACTCTTATCTGTAGATCTGATCTAGAAACTATGGTGGATACTGAAACAAAAGATAAAATGAAATTCTTTATATATCATATTTCCTATACATAAAAACCTATGCTAAAGTTTAATTGAAAAATTAGGGACAGTAAGAGATACACAAAAATAATAAGAGAAAATTTATGGGGATATAATGTAATAAAAGTTCACGTGGCCTAAATTTTAAAACTTTTTTACTGTATTCACTGTTGTTCTAGTAATGACACGAGATGACATAATTCCTCCTTAATGAGTTAAAATGAGATACATTATCACAGGCTTTGTGACACAAGGTTAAGATACTGTTGATTTTCTGACAGTTTGTCAAAAAGTGGGTCTTTAAGACATGACAATGATGGTTAATCATAGGTAACTAACACTGCAAAATAGGAAACTTCCCATAAGAGAGGGTTACTGTAATTAAAGAAGCTAAGTAAACTACTATAAAACACCTGTACATAAATAAAATCAGAAAAACAGTGCACAAATAAAATGATAATTTCAAAAAAGGAAGAGGAATCATGAACAATCAAGCAGAAATTTTATTCCGAAGAATACGATATCTGAACTGAAATGTGAAATAAAAAGAATCAGCAGGAAACCTGACAAAAGTAGAGTAATGATCTGTGAACTTTTAGATCATTTATTTGAGATAGCCTGAAGGAGAAATCAAAAATACATAAATAAGGCATGATAAAAAAGATAAAACTTGCATTAGGGAGATTCTAGTAAGGAAAAAAGAAATTGTGGATATTTGGATATACAGAGCTATAATATCTCCAATTACATTTAACTCTAAGAAGACTTTACTGAATTAAATTAAAATCAAATGGCCAATAACCAAAGGCAAACAAAAATTTAAAAGCAGCAGGAAAAAGAAGTGTATGACTACTTTTTTATATCAAAAATATTCCCCAAAGCCCTCAAGCATTCAAATGCAGGGTTTAGGGAAGATAATTAAATTATAGGAGTGATACGCCTGACTTGCTGTTATAAGGTGGGGTCTGGTTCGAAGGGGTAGGTCACTCGGCTCATGACCTTCAAAAGTTTATCTTCACTCTCAGCAACCCTCCTACTTCTTGACCACCATGATGTGAGCAGCATTCCTTTGCTATGCCACTCTGCCATCATATGCAGCCATGGAATTAGCTAAAATAAACCATTGCTTAGGTTGTGGGTGTTGAGTATTTAGTCTCAGCAATGAAAAATTGTCTAAGATAGTAACATATGAAGGACAACACATGACATCATCAGCATATTGTTCAGCAGAAACTTTTCAGACAAAAACATAGGATGCTATATATAAAGAGGTGGAAGGAAAATACTGCCAAACCGAAAGACTTGTTATATCGGGAAACCTTTCAGAAATGAAGGACATATAATGACTTTTCCAAAGAAATCAAAGCTATAGAAATTAGTCTGCCTCATAAGAAATGCTGAATGGAGTTCTTTAAGGTGAAACAGATAAATCCTAACTAGTAGCATAAAAACTTATGAAAGTATAGAACACATTGGTAAATGTAAAAATTTGGTCAAATTTGGCATACTATAATACTGTAATTGTTATGTGTAAACACAAAGGTACTAAAATGAATACAACATAGAAATTTAATAGACATGCAGTATCAAAAAAGTACATTTTGAAATCCAAAGAATACGATGCAAGAAAAGTAAAAGCTCCAAATTTTTATATAAAACCAAATTTAAGTGTTTATCAGGTTGAAAAGTACTTTATTACAAAAGAGGATTTATCCATGTTTGATGGTTACCGCAATGTTTTTTTTTTAAAGCATAAAGCATAAATAAGAGGGAAACACAATGAAATAAAAGCATATTGCTACTAAAAATAATCAAATTAGAAAGGAAGATAGGAAAAATAATAGAAAAAGGTAGAATCAAATTCATCAAAATGGCAGCTATGAGTCATCAGTTTTCAATCATTACTTCATTATAATGAATTAAATTATCAAATCAAAATACAAAGAATATATGATTGGACTAAAAACTACACCCAATATATATTGCCTACATGAGCTTTATTTCAGCTTTGGGGAAAAGCATGGTTTGAATTCAAAAAGATGATGTGACCATAAATGCTGATGTGACAACATCATTAAATTAAGTAGAGAAAGTTCCTGGGTGTGAATGGGTAGGTCATGGACTCATGACCTTCTTCTGTATTATATACGTTCACTCACCTATTCCTCTCTTGTGACCCTCCCCTTCTCTGCTCCTTGACTGCTATGAACTAAGCAGCTTCCCCCCCCCCCACACACACACTTCTCTATGAGGTTTCTCCATTGAAGTCATCTGACTATGGACCAAATCCGCCCGCAGCATGAACTAAATTAATTCTTTCTAGCTTTGAATTGTGAGTGTTGGACACTGTGCCCACCAATGTGAAAGCTGACTAATATGGATGACAAAAGTAAGTCCATGAAAGTAGAAACAAAGATAAATGAGAATTAACTATACTTATAGTCTGGCAAAAATCAGACAGTTATAAAGAGACAAAATATTTCTATGATAGCAAGAAAAATTGAACAATTTTTTATGTATTTATTGGTCAATTTACTAATTCTTCTGAGAAATATCTATTCACTTCAGATTCCCATTTTTATTGAGTTTCTTATTTACAGGAGTCTGATTTTGTGGGCTCTATTTAATTTCTAAGCATTAGTCCTCTGTAATAGAAGTAGCTAAAAATTTATTTTTGATTAGAAGGTCCTTTCCTGTGCCCATGTCTTCAAGAGTTTTAAATATTTATCTTCTGGCAGATTGTTCCTGTTTTTTTTTTAATTTTATGTTAATGGTACATTTTAGATGTACAGAGTGATAACATTCATCATAGAGGATTTGTACCTGTACATGACATATCTTGTTCCTTCTTTTTTTCCCAATTCCCACCCCTCACCCCCTCATCCCTCCCTATTTACAAAAGCTTTGTTTCCATTTTTTCTTTCCATTTCTTATTTGTTTTATCCCTCTGTTCCTTTCCTCCTCCTATGTTCCCTTTCCCATTTGGACATTGTCTTCCCTTTCCCAATATAATACATTTTAGTCTTTATTTACACTTCAGTTTCTCACACCAGAGAAACAATGTGATATTTAAGTATGTATGTCTGATTTATTTCACTTAAGAATATGGTCTCGAGATGCATCCATTTACCTAGGAATATCTCAAGCTTATCATTCTTTATGGTAGAGTAGTACTCCATTGTATTAAAAAAAAAACACATTTTCTTTATCCATTCTGCTGTTGATGGGCATTTGGGCAGTTTCCGAGATTTAGCTATTACAAATTGTGATGCTATAAACATGGGTGTGCATATATCACTGGGGTATGATGCTTTTAATTCTTTTGGGAAGATACCAAGAAGTGGAATAGCTGGGTCAAATGGAACCTGTAGTCCTAGTGACTTGAGGAATCTCCACATTGATTTCCATAGCGGTTGCCAACAGTCTACATTCCCACCAACAATGGAGAAGGGTTCCTTTTTCTCCACAGCCCCTCCAGCATTTGTTATTAGCTGATTTTTTGATAATAGCCATTCTTTCTGGAGTGAGGTAGAATCACGGGGTTGTTTTAATTTGCATTTCTCAAATGACCAGTGATGTTGAACATTTTATCATATGCATATCTGCTGTTTCTACTTCTTCATCTGAGAAGTGTCTATTCATTTCAGTTGCTCACTTTTGGCTTGAGTCTTTAAATTTAGGAGGTCGGAGTTTTTTGAGTTCTTTATATATTCTAGATGTTAGTCCTTTGTCAGAGGAATAACTGCCAAAATTTTTTTCCCACTCTGTGGGTTGTCTCTTCACTCTGTTGGTAGTTTCTTTTGCTGTGAAAAAGCTTTTTAATAAGATCAGGTTCCAGTTGTTCATGCTTTGTGATATTTCCTGGGCAACTGGGGATTTGTTCATAAAGCCCTTGCCTACACATATGTATTCCAGAGTTCCACCTATTCTATCTTCTAACAGATTTAGTGTTTCTGTTTTAATATTTAGATCTTTGATCCAGTTTCACTTTAGTTTAGTGCATGGGGAAAGATATGGGTCTAGTTTTAACATTCGGCATGTGGAGAGCCAGTTTTTCCACCACCATTTATTAAAGAGGCTGTCTTTCTTCCAGTGAAGGTGTTTGGCCCCTTTGTCAAAGATAAGGTGACTGAGAGTGTTTGGACCTGTTTCTTCATCTTCTAATCTGTACCATTGGACCTGGGGTCTGTTCTTGTGGCCGCACCATGCTGTTTTTATTTTTATTTTTATTTTTTTTATTTTAAACCAAGAACATGTATTGGTACATTTTTCATACAATGGTCTCATTTATTACAATTATTCTGTACCTATACATGAGACATCTTGGTTCTCCCCCCTCTCTCCTGCCCCTCCCCTCTGTTCCCTCCCTCCCTATTTACAGCAGGATCATCTATCATTTTCCATATTTTCCCTTTTCCCTCTCTTTCCCCTGTTGCCTTTCTGCTTTTCCCCTTCTTTCTTTCTAGTACTCCTCTCCTCTGCACATCATCTTCCTTTTATATAATATCTATTACACCTCTTTGTCCTTATTTACAGTTATGGTTTCTCATATCAGAGAAACAATTCGATGTGTGCTCATGAGTGTTAGATTTATTTCACCTAAGAGTATGTTCTCAAGGAACATCCATTTATATATGAATGACTCTAGTTTGTCCTTTTTTATGACTGTGTAGTACTCCATTGTGTAGAAAAACCACATTTTCTTCAGCCATTCGTTGGTTGTTGGGCATTTAGGTTGTTTCCAAGACTTAGCTATTACAAATTGTGTTGCTATGAACATGGTGGTGCATACGTCCTTGTGGTATGACGATTTTAATTCTTCTGGGAAGATCCCCAGTAGGGGAATAGCTGGGTCAAATGGAACCT
>PVJO010021352.1:18340-30311 GCA_004026905.1 Hystrix cristata | reverse complement strand
TATTTACAATTATAGTCTCTCATATCAGAGAAACAATTCGATGTGTGCTCATGAGTGTCTGATTTATTTCACTTAAGAGTATGTTCTCAAGAAACATCCATTTATATACGAATGACTCTAGTTTATCCTTTTTTATGGCAGTGTAGTACTCCATTGTGTAGAAAAACCACATTTTCTTTAGCCTTTCATTGGTTGCATTTTAGTCTTTATTTACACTTCAGTTTCTCACACCAGAGAAACTATGCAGTATTTAAACATGAGTGTCCGATTTATTTCACTTAAGAGTATGGTCTCAAGATGCATCCATTTACCTAGGAATATCTCAAGCTTATCATTCTTTATGGCAGAGTAGTACTCCATTGTATAAAAAAAACACATTTTCTTTATCCATTCTGCTGTTGATGGGCATTTGGGCTGCTTCCACGATTTAGCTATTACAAACTGTGCTGACATGGGTGTGCATATATTGCTGCGGTATAATGCTTTTAATTCTTTTGGGAAGATACCAAGAAGTAGAATAGCTGGGTCAAATGGAATCTCTAGTCCTAGTTCCCTGAGGAATCTCCACACTGATTTTCATAGCCGTTGCACCAGTCTACATTCCCACCAACAGTGGAGAATTACCTTCTTTATCATGGCATCTAACAGAGACATTATTTGGGGATGGTTTCTGTTAGCCAAACAGAATGATGCTGTCTTTTGCACCTTTCAAATGAGCATTTACCTCATGAAATTCTCCTCAAGTTTCTCAGGTAGAGTTATTTGCCCCATCCACTGTACACACATTAGTGTGTATTTCCAGAAAAACTTCAAAAAACAGTTTTGTTTTTAATTGACACATATTCATTGTACATATTTATGTGATACAGTGTGATATTTTGTTGTATATATACATTGTGTCATGACCAAATCAGGGTATAAAACGTGCCTGTTTCAGGCATTTATCATTTCTTTGGGATGAGAACATTCAAAATACTCTCTTCTAGTAATTTTGAAATATACAACATAATATTGCTAACTATTTTAACTCTATTGTGCTGCAGAACACAGAACAAATTCTAGCTAAATGTAATTTTTACCCACTGTAATTTCTACCCATGACTCCCAAATTTTCAGCATTTGGTCAACACTGTTCTATGCAATACTTCTATCACAGTGGTGGCAAATCTATGGCACATGTGCTGCAGCAGGCTGTTTGTATCATTGAAAGCTCTAAAAGATTCACCACCACTGTTTTAACGAAATCAGTTTTTTTAGATTCCACAAATGAGTGAAGTTTTTATCTTTCTGTGCTGGGGCTATTGCACTTAGCACAGTGTGTTCCTGGTTTATCTATATGGTTACAAATGACAGTGTTTCACCCTTTTTTAATGGACAAAATAGTACTCCATCATATATAGATATGTATATATACATTTTTTCTTTACCCATTTGTCTGTTGATGAACATTTAGGCTGATTTCATATCTTTATTGTGAATAATGCTGCAACGAACACAAGAGGGCAGATGTCTCTTTACCAAGCTCTTTCCTTTCCTTTTGGATAAATACTCACTGTGAGATTTCTGGATCATGTGGTGCTTCTATTTTTAGTTTTTTGAGGAACCACCATACTGTTTCTCATAATGTCTGTACTAATTTACATTAGATTACTCAAGTTTTCATTGTGTGACACAGTTACAACAGTACTTGGTATTTCTTCATAGCTCCTGAAAGAGAAAACACACCTCCCTAAGCATTAGTGAGCAGTAGCGATCCTGTGGAAGATTTCATAGGGAGGTGCTACAGTTTGGGTAAGTGTCTCCGAAAAGTTTGGGCACCAGCCTATAGTGCTCCCAGAAGCTTGGGCATTCTATGAGGCGAGGTCCAGTAGGAGGAAGGTAGGTCACTAGTGGTGTATGCCCTAGAGATAGTGGGGCTCTGACCCCTCTCTTCATTTTGTCTCTTTGCTTTCCAGCTGTCATGAGGTGAAAAGGCCTCCTCTGTCACTCACTCCCATGACGATGCACTGTGCTGCCACAGACCAAAACAACGGGGCTGAGAGACCATGGACTGAGAACTCAAACCATGTGCCAAAATAAATCTTTCTTTTATGTTTATCAGCTCAGATATTTTGTTAGAGTAGCAGAAGTCAACTAGCACAGGAAGCAGTGGAGAGTTTTATACACCACTCCAGTACAGCACAGCACTTCAAAAATACTTGACCGAACCTTCCAGTTTGCAGGGCTTCCACCACTTCCTCATCCTCCCCGACAATAATAATCTTCCCCGTTGTGCTGTCTAAATTAACTTTCTTCTGGCTTTATATCTAAAATTGAAAACCACTGACATTTGTTAATACTGCTTTCCTGTTTGCCAGAGCCATATATACCTTGTCTGCCAAAAAATGTATACATCAGGAAAAGAAAAACTTGTATAAATATTACAAAATTTATTGAGACATCATGAGATTAATATAAGTTACCTTTGGCCTCTACAATTACAAGAGGTGCTCAAAGTGGTGGCCATTATCTTCCAGACATTTATTAGTACAGCGAACTGGTGAGGTGTGTGTGTATTTTTGGGTGGACTCTGTATAGAGGTAAAGGTAGTTTGCTGTTAACAACTAAAAGCATCTTCCAGTTACCACCTTCTTCAGAGTGGAGTCAGGGTTACAAATAGGCAGTCACATTTGTCTCTTTTGTGGTTTGTCATAGTGTACAGTGTTCTCAGGTGAGGTTGCATTCCCTGGTTCATGGATCCTCAAAAAACTTCTCAAAGAATTATTACACACACACACACACACACACACACACACACACACACACACCAACAACAACAAAAACCAAAACCAAAACCAAAAAAAAAAAAACCCTAAGGCTTCATTGTTGAGAGATTTGTCTTAAACCACTTCCACGTCTGTGGGAAAGGCAGTGTTAGCATCAGCAGAGGCCAGCATTTTGAGTTCAATGTCAGCACTTTTTCTTTTGTTAGTGGGCACACATTTCGCAGTCTACAAAACTCCTATGTGGTAATGTGTCACCTCCTTTCATTTTTAGAATCCAGCCTAACTTCTGTAGTCATATTTTGATATTCGACTGCTTTGGAACTTGTTGAATTTGGTACCTGATGCATTTTGATGCAAAAAATTTGTCTCGGTATTTATCAATGTTTTGGTACTCCATGTGCAAGCTAGAACAGGTTCATGTGAATTGAATTGCCCTATGACTTGCTATCCTTTCCGGCCAAAAGAATTTGTTTTGTACCTGTTGTTTTTGGTACTCATCATGCCTCCTGGAACCAATTAATGACAAATATGAAGGTACTGCTGGATGTAATACTGTTCGTTTCAATCTAAAATCTCTCATCCCAGGCTTTTCTTGGCCAGTTCCAGGTAATCTCCAGCAGTTGTCCCTCTGTCCTTGAATCTGGGTTCTGGCAACTCACTTAGATCCCCAGCACTGATCCAGATTTACTCTTACCTGTCTCCTCATTGGTTCCCAAGTTTACGTTGTCATCCGTGGTGGAGTGCAATGTCTTCTTGGATCCACCAGTCCTTCTTCAACCCTCCTTGGTGGTGATAGGCCTGGAATGTGTGGTTTACTGGAATGCTTGCTGCCATCCTAGAATTTGTCCCAAACAATGGGCATACATTTTATCTACTTTTGGTTTCCCAAAAGTAGCTCTGTGAGTTTTGTCTTTTGTCTCTTTTTTTTTTCCAAGACAGCATAGGGCTGGTAGATGGTTGAAGTCCTCTTCCTCAAGAAAAAAAAAAAAATTAGTCAAGAAGTTTTGCTTCCTGTCAGGCTTTACATTTTCTTCTATCAGTTCAATAGAGCTTTATCACCTCTGAAGTCAGGAGAATATGATGCGTCGGCCTTTGACTATGTAATCTGCAGCCAAAACCAGATGCTGAGTTTTTCAGGATATTAATATCCCCAAACTAGACTTCAGAGATTGAGAAATCTTTTCTCTAAAATAATTCCCTCTGTGAGTTTTAAAAGCACATTTTAAACTAAAAAGCTGAACAGTGATATTCTTCTTTCTTCTTGTGTTTCTGGTTTAACAGTTTGATCCTGAGGGCTTGGGTGTAGAAAGTATTCACTACTCCCAAAATGAAAAAGGTGGATACAGGAGCCAGAGGTATCAAGGAGATAAGCATGGATTAAAATGGGAAAATACTACCCAAAACGTACAATGTGGCATCTGCCTACTGTCTAGGATTCTGGCTTTCCTTCACCTCTCCAACTCTACCAAAAGCTGCAAATCCTTTCATATCCAAAACCAGAGAATCACTTATGGGGTGTGGTGGCGACTCAAAGCAGGCAGAGGGGAACATAAGGAGTCTTGGGACTGATGACAATTCATGGCCTTTTATCCTGGATTTGCCACATTTGTGTGATTTGGAACAAGTCATCTACTTTTTTTTATACTTCTTTGCACTTGGATTGGAGGCTAGAAGGTTCTGATTCTTATCCTGGCGTTACCATGCACTGGCCAATGAGAGCAAGTACAATTTGTAGAGCTTCCCAAGGTCTCCATTCTTTTCATCTGCAAACTGTCCATCTAAATTGCCCAGAAATGTTCATGGAGGATAAAATTAGCGAATATTTGAGACTTTCAGTGTGTAATATGATGGTGTTTTTTTCTAAAATGTCAGCTGGTTAGAATCATACAGATTTTCTGGCAAAACTATGGAGATAGTAAAAAACAAACAACATGAAAACCAGTAGTTGCCAGGGTTTGGAGGTGTGGGGTGGGTAAGGATAAATGTGTAGAACATAGAGGATTTGTATGGCAGTGAAACTACTCTGTATAATACTCCAGTGGCTATAGGACATTATCCATTTGTCCTAAACCTTACAACACCAAGAGTGAACCCAATATAAACTATGAACTCTGGTGACAATGATGAGACAGTGCACGTCCATCTATTGTAATAATTGCACCACTCTGCTGGATGGTGTTGATCATGGGAGAGGCTCTGCATAAGTGGGGACACAGGGTACATGGGAAATCTACCTTCCTCTCAATTTTACATGAACCTAAAACTATTCTAAAAAGAATATTTAAGAAATGTTTTTAAAAGGTAATAAACAGATGGAAATGGATATGTGAAGGTGGGACATACTTTTCCCTTCCATCTTGTCCTTCTATGGCTTCTTGGGGCAGTAAAGATTACCATTAATGAAGGTGTTCTGATAACTGGTCACTCACCAGCTTTCTCCTGGGACTGACCTTTTTTACATGAAATGGGTGGGCGCTAGCCCTAAAATTAACAGCAGAGGGCAGCCTGTGCCCACAAATGACAGGACTCTCCTGCAGTTTCCAATGAGCTCCTAGAATGCAGTAGTGGGCGTTTATAAAATGCATGTGGCCACTTAAAGAAATTAGAACTGTACAAGAATCTATAACAGACTTCTTATAGTAGCCATAAGATTCTGTACAACCTGGCTCCCCTTTACCTCTTCAAATACTGAACTTCTCGTTGTTCCCAGCCTACCTGTAGAAGCTTTGCTTTTGAAGTTTCCCCGTCCTGGAAGTCTGGTCCCTTGAATGAGGCTCATTCTGTCCCCTCCTTCAAATCTTTTCTCAGAGGTGCTATTTGACCTTTTCCATTAATATTTCAACTTCCCCCATTGCTCCCTACCTTCATTTGAAAGGCACCTGGAATGTAGCACTATCTGTTATGATCATTTTCCAGAGTATCTTTCTTGCTCAATCTAGTATACTTTGTAATTAAAAAGAAAGATGTCTTTTACCCTAGAATGCAAACTTTGTGAGGACAAGAACACTGCCCCCCCCATTCTATATCATCATTGCCCAGAACAATCCTAGCAGATAGCAGTAAGGTTTTAGTAAGTATTTGTTGAGTGAAGTTACATCACAGCTCTACTTATCAGCCACAATAATCCTTGTGAGAATATGATGGATGGATTGGCATCTTTTATTAGCTCATGATTCTGGGACTTGGCAGTTTAAGCTGGGCTCATCTGTTTGATACTTCTGGTCTAGGGCAGGTTTGGCTGATCTCAGTAGGCCTGGTTCACGCCTCTGCTCACCTGCCAGGTTGGCTGAAGCACCTTCATTTTCCTCCATGGGGCCTCACCCTCATCCTGTAGCAGGCAGTTGTAGACTCATTCACATGGTGGCCTCAGGGTTTTGAGCACAGCAAGAGCGGCAATTCTCAATGTGCAAGAGGTGTTAAAGCTGCTTCCTTACTTTGGCTGTCACCCCATTGGCCTAAACCAGTCTCATGACTAACCCAGATTCATGGAGGTAAGAGATGTTAAGTCACATTGCAAAGGGGAGTGCATACAAAGAAGAAAAGAATTTCAGGCCTTTTTCTTTTGCAGTATTCCACAATAAATATGATTCAGTTATCCTTTAAGAAGATGATATCCCATCAATAGCATATTAAAGTGTTGTTATAGTTAGCTTTGTGTTACTACAACAAACTATCTGGGATAAAAGGTTTATTTAGCTCACAGTTGTGGCAGATCAAAGACCAAGATTGAATGGCCCCATTGGCCCATTGATGAGGGCATTGTGACAGTGGTATCCATCATTGCAGGAGCACGTGTGGGAGGAAGCCTCGCATTACCAGACAGAGAATTAGGGAGAGAGGGGCCAGGCTTGCTGCTTTTATGACAACCGCCTGTAAGGGCTCAAGGGTTGCATGAGAAATACCTTAGTACTTCAGTGGTCCAAAGACCTCCCACTAGGCTCCATCTCTTAGAGATTCCGTATCCTGATACTACCACCCTGGGACCAAACCCCCAAAACATAGACTCTTGGGGAGCTCCCTAGCCATTTCCAACCCATAAACAGGTGTGTTTTTTCTCACTCTGTTATGAACTGTGTATTACCACATTAAAAAAACTTTGCCAATTGTATAGGTAAAAACCAGTATCTTATTTTCTTGGAGAATTTAAAAGACATTCCTATAGTTTTGTAGCTTGTAAAAAGTAGAGGATGATCTCAGAAGGCAGGCTTTCACTTGGCTTGCCACACCTCCTTGCTATGGGGATCATGTCTACCCCCATCTTGACTTGGGGCTGGGCTCTGTGACTTGTTCTGGCTGATGATGTGTTAGCATACATCAAGTACCTTTCCTATCACTGCAAAAACATGTCCAGATGAATGTTTTGGAGAATGAAAGACACTTGGGCAGAGCTGAGGCAGGCTAGTCTCCCAGCAGAGGCTAGTCCATATGTGCTAACAGCAAACAGACACCCAGACATGTATATAGGTTGGCAGAATAAGCAGAAGTGCCTGGCTGACCGTCAGCCAACCCCAGGTGTGTGATTGTGCCCATCTCACTTGTCTTGCCAGAGAACCTATGAGGTCTCAGGACTCTAGATTACAGAGAAGCCTAACTAGATCCCGGGGTCTCCAGGGCCCCAGAGAACCCCTGTAGCTGCGCCTAGACCTGTGTGAGTTTGGGCACTATGTTCAGGCATCCTCTACAAAGCTAGTGTCTGTTTTCTGATCTGTTGTAATTTCCTCAGCTGCAAGGTCCAATGGTGTACAAGGTCTTTGGATAGGTTAGGAAAGTCTTCGTAATTGTCAACAAGCTGGGCCCAGCCAGACTCTGACATCTGATGGAGAGGGTCATGAATGGCAGAGAAGGAAGCCGGCTGCTTCTGCCCAGAGTCTGCCTAAAATGACGGATGGGAGGCCTGGCGGGCTGGGAAGGATGGAGATGTTTATGTTTCTTAAGGCAAGGTATTTCCTCCCAGGGCACAGGGCTAGTGGAAACAGGGTCAGAACAAATCACTTTACATTTTCTCTAGCTTTTATTTTTTTCTTCTGATAAGAAATAACTCCTACTCCCAAGGCACGGTGGACCAAGAAAACTATATCAAAGCTACATTTTTTCTCTGAAAAAATTTTTCCTTGAATTTTAATCCTCTTATGAGACATTGATTGCTCAGAATCTGATGAAATACATGGACCCATTGTCTAGAGAAGTACTTCTAAATACAAAATTGTACCAGGCATGTCAGGGGTTTTGCAATTTCTCTTAAACTCACTTAGGAACCTACATTGGTCCTGGGAGAGGGAAGGAGAGAGGGAAGAGGGGAAGAAAGAAGGGTGGGTTGAATGGTGCCTTGGTTGGGATATACTGTAATGTAAGTGTGTCCCCTGAGGGTTCACATGCTGAAGGCTTGGCCCCAATGTGATGGCATTAAGTAGTGGTGGAACCTAGAGGGTGGGCCTAGTGGAAGGGAAGGTGGTTGGGTCATTGAGGACATCACCCTCAGAAGGGGTTAATACTGGTCTTGAGTGTGTTAGTTATTATGAGAGTACTTTGTTCTCAAAGAATGAGATCAGTCATTCAGTCCCTCTCTGGCTTCTGGCTACTGTGTGATCTCACTTGTATGCACCCCCAAAACAGTAATGCTATCTGCCATGAGATCCACCTGATATTGGGCTTCAATCTCCTAAGGTGAGCTAAAAAACCCCTCTATTCTTCATAAGTATTCAGCTTCGGGAGTTATGTTACAGTACCAGAAACTGGACAAACAGAGAAGGGTAAAGGGGAGACAGCAATGAGGACTGAGTCAGGAATGAATGGGGGAAAGTTTGGAAACTGACCTGTTGAAGAGTTCAAAAAAGATTCCTCTGGCCCCAAATAGATCTCCTTTTCATTCAGCAGCAACCCCAGAACCTGCACCTGCCTGGCAAATCATTTCTGTATCATTCTGCAAATTTGCCTTTTCCTGTGAAGTCTGTCTGTTGGACATCTCCTCACCATGCTGTATGCACTGATCTGGTTTACTCACTTTTATTCCTGGACAGTGTACTGGAGTGTGATTTACCATACTTTTCATATTCACTCCCAGATAATGGACATTTAAGCGGTTTCTCTTTTTTCTCAATATGGATGGAAAATGTCTATGTCTTCTTGTATGCAAGCGAAATTAGTTTCTCTGTGGACTCTACTTAAACATGGATTGTAGGGCATGAGCATTTTTACCATTGAGTTGTAGGGCAGGAACATTTTTACATTTCTAGAAAACCATTACCTGCTCTCTGGGGTCATCACATCAATTTACAACTCTCACCCTCACATCCTTCCCAGTGCTTATTGTTTCTGACCTTTACATTTTACACATCTGATGGACATAAAATGATAGATGTGTATTTTTGAAATGTGTGTTTTATTTTTTTCACATTTTTGGCATTTGCGTGCCTCTTTTGCAGATGGCCTATACATATCCTTTGCCCCCCCCCCCATGATGTGTTGAAGTCTTCCTAGATTTTGTTTTTGGGTTCTTTTTCTTTAACCATAGTCCTACCTTTTCAAATTTTAATTAAAATTTGGTGAAAAGCATGGTAAAAGAAACACTTGGAATCAGGGTTTTCCGTTTTAGTCCTTGCTTTGATGGCAATTCGCTGTGTGAATTTGGATAATGGGAGAATCATCTCTACTTCTTAAAGTCAGATAGAGGCTTAAATGTGCTGGTATCTAAGAGTGATAAGTAAATAATACTTCCTTGAAGAACCCAGGCAAAGTTGTCCAGATGCTTTCAGATATGACTCAGAACCTGCCTGTAGTAGAGTTTCCACATAGGAATTCAAATATCACTGTAGGACATAGCCATCCTGTTGGACAGTCCTGCTGTCTTTGAGGTGGCCCTAGCACTACACTTTGCTTATAGAGTCCTACAGACTGCTCAAGGGCTCCCCTTAAACCCGTCTCTGCTTCTTTCAGGGAAGTCCCATGGAACATTATTAACCTCCACCTCAGAACAGTGCCTCTGGAATGCCAAATCAGCCCCTATACCCTCCTTTGATGCACACTAGTCAATACAAACCATTTGAAATTAATGATCATAACAAAATAACAATAACTGTATTTTTTTGAATGCTACCAGAGCAAATAGATATAGAGCATTTAGAACTTTGTGTAGCACATAGGAAACATTATGTGCTTGCTGTGTTGGTAATGGTGATGTACTGGGCATTGAGCCAAGATTAGTGGACAATGATTTCTTTAATTCTCACAATTGTAGGATATTTGCATAACTCTAATAAGTGCATGATTCTGGGAATAGACCTACCTTCCAGGAATCTTCCAAGTTTCTTCCTTTATGAGCACAGGTTTGGAATGTTGTACTAGAAGGAGAACAATTTTCCCTTTTAGAGGATAATACTTCCTCTGCTATTTGCTCATCAGTTAGCAGCTTGCAAAGTACTTCCATCTATATTCATTCATTCAGTTTTCACAATATCCTTGCATAGTATTATTTTATGTCCTTTTTGGAACAATACCTTCTTAGCTTCCAGAAGCCACGTTTCCTGATTTCCTTCCTATGTCCCTGGCCATTTTTTTGGATCATTTTTTGATAGATCCTTCTCCTGTCCCAGGTCTCCAGGTGCAAGTACTTACAGGTGTAAGTGCTCCTCAGAAGATCTAATGTCTGAGTCCCCCCTCCCCAGAGAGTTCGTGCCCCAAGTGGTAGGGCCTGGGCAGTGGTCCTTTTAAAGCGCCTTTAGGTCATTTGCTGAGCAGTCAGTCAAAAACCCCCTTTCCAAACTTTATCCCAAACCTCTCCTTTGGGTTTCGCGGATGCAGCTTGGCATTTTCATTTGGTTGTCCCTTGTTTCAATCTTTTATTTTTTGTTTTATTTTTTACCAAGAACATGTATTGGTATATTGTGTACATAATGATCATATTCATCATGGTTATTTTGTACCTGTACATGGTATACCTTGGTTTCCCCCCCCTCCCTACCCTTCCCTTCTGCTATCCCCTTCCCTATTTACAGCAGGTTTATTTATATTTTTCCTTTTTTTCCCTTTCTCCTTTATTTCCTTTTCCCCTTCTTCTTTTTTCCCTTCTCCCTTTCTGGCTCTCCTCTTTTGAATGTTTCAATCTTAATATGCCTAAAATTGAGAGCTTGATTTCCTAACCCCTCTCATTTGCTAACCTCTATTTTCATGATTTTCATTGTCTTGGCGAACAGCATTGTTACTTTTCTGTCTGTTCAGGTCACAACCTGGGAGTTGTCTTTGGTGCTTCCCTTCTCTTGTTCCTTTCTTTTGGTCTACCAATAGGTTCAGCTGACCCTACTTCCAAAATTTATACACACCTTCCCCTTTTCTTGTCACTGCCTCAGCTACAGTCACTGCTGTTACCTCTACCTGGATTTTTTTTTTGGGAGGGGTGCTGCTGGGGATCAAACTCAGGGCCTTGCACTTGCCAGGCAAGTGCTTTATCATTGAGCTAAATCCCCAACCCCTCTAACTGGATTATTTAATGCAGGCTCTTTCACACAGTGTTCTTGCCTTTGTCCTTGCTCTTGTCCAAGCATTGTCTACACAGTAGCCTGAGTGACATTTCAAAAACAGGAATCAGGTCATTTCATTCTCCCTCAGTTGTTTCCCAAGTGCAAAACACCTTATTATGCCTCTTCAGTGCCCTGAGGGATTCAGCTCCTGATTCTCTCCACATATCCTTCAATCCATTCTCCTGTCTTGTTCACTTAGCTCCAACTGTGCTGGCTTTCTGCTTCCAAACCCATTCCTGTATCAAGAACCTTAATGTTCATAGTACTGGCATGAAACCAGACGTGGTGATCAATGGAACAGAATAGAGGATGCAGAAACAAGCCCAAGCACATTCAGCTATTTGGTCTTTGACAAAGAGGCTAAAAACATATGTTGGCGGAAAGATGGCTTCTTTAATAAATGGTGGTGGGAAAACTGGCTATGTACATGCAGACAATTGAATCTAGATCCATATTGCTCACTATATACTAAACTTAAATAAAAATGAATCAGTGAGGGGCTGGGGATTTAGCTCAGTGATTAGAGTGCTTGCCTTGCAAGCACAAGGCCCTGAGTTCGATCCCTGGCACCACAAAAAAAAAAAAAAAAAAAAAAAAAAAAAAAAAAAAAAAAAAAAAAAAAAAAAAAAAAAAAAAAAAAAAAAAAAAAAAAAAAAAAAAAAAAAAAAAAAAAAAAAAAAAAAAAAAAAAAAA
>PVJO010021352.1:0-18240 GCA_004026905.1 Hystrix cristata | reverse complement strand
AGATAAAACTCTGGTCATAGGCCTAGGAGAGGACTTTCTGAGCAGCAACCTGGCTGCACAGGAAATAGTGCTGAGAATCAATAAATGGGATCATATCAAGTTAAAAACCTTCTGCACAGCAAAGGAAATGACGAAAAGAGTGAAAAGAAAACTTACAGAATGGAAAAAATTTTTTGCCACCTATTCCTCAGACACAGGACTAATATCTGCAGTATATAAAGAACTGAAAAAAATAAAAAATGTACAAGTGAAATGAATAGACCCCTCAGAGTAGAGGAAGTATAAATGGCCAATAAATACATGAAGAAGTACTGAACATCACTGGCCATTAGAGAAATGCAAACTAAAACAACACTGAGATTCCATCTTATCCCAGAAAAAATGGCTATCATCAAGAAATTGAATAATAATAAATGCTGGTGAGGCCGCAGGGAAAAAGAAACACTTCTACATTGTTGGTGGGAATATAAACTAGCACAATTATGGAAGTCAGTATGGGGATTCCTCAAAAACCTAAAATTAGAAATTTCATTTGACCATCTGTTCCCCATCTAGATATCTTCAGGGGAGAGTTAAAGACATCATATTTCAGTGATATATGCATACCCATGATTATAGCAGCACAACTCAGAATAGCTAAATCTTGGAAACTGCTTATATGACCATTAGCAGATGAATGGATGAAGAACATGTGGTATTTACACACAATGAAATACTATGACATAAAGATAAATGAGTCGAGATTTCCAAGAAGATAACAGAGCAGTAAGCAGCAATAAGTCAACTTCTCCAAGATTTGGAATCTAGACACTGGAAAATAACAACCTGGGGGAATAAAGAAGAAGGGAGATGAATCTCTGGAACCCAGGAAGGATCTTAATGGAAAATTGTAGCCTACAGAGCAATTGAAGAGTCAGATCATAACACAGAAAAAGAAAGAGGCAATCTGCACCTTCTCCCCAGTTCCTGACTCATGGTGAGAGAAAGGAAGATCAAATCTACAGAGACACAGTGAAAGTGGGCAACTCCAGAGGCCTTCAGGGAGAAATGTACCAATAGAATGGAGCAGTGGATGCTGTGCACTACAACAGCTGGTGAATGACTCCAGTCCAAGTGTCTGCTGTATTTCCTGGAGAGGGTACCTGGTTTGACATCATTTTAGGGGGGGACCAATTGAACCTGGGACTCAGAGCAGCTGTAGGTTGGCTTCATCTCAGGGTCACCAGTGTTAAAGTTCTACAGTGGCTGGGTGGAGGACATCCATGTTCAGGGGGCCATGGTCAGGCCAGCAAGGGGTACCCAAAGTGCTATAAGCTAAATGACTCAGCCCCCACCCTCATGACCAGAGACCAGTTTCAGCATGAATTTCTGTGGATTTGAAAGTCCCATACTGGCACACCACCTTAATCCTACTGCTGACTTGCTGGGATTATCCAGCATGGATCTGGGATGTGACTGCTTTCCTGTCTTCCAGTGAGAGCAGAGTCGCACCTTGAATTGGACACTGCTACAAAACTATAGACCTCAGGAGATAACCACGGGCTCGAAATCACAGAGAAATTTCTCTTTCTTTCTTTCTTTTCTTTGCTATTGGTCTTTTTTTCTATTTTTATTTTTTTATTGCTTGTTTTTTTTTGTGGTGAATGTGAACATTGTTTTTAGTTTTTTTGTTTTGTTTTGTTCTTGTTTTTGTTTTGTCTTTCTTTTCTTCCCGTCTGTCTTCATCACCAGTTTCCTGAGATGTGGGTCATCTTCCTTTGTTATCTAGACTTGCTTCTACTCTCTTTTTCCTTCTTTCATTTCTCTATGCTTTCCTCTTCTCCCTTTTAAATTTCCTCCCCTCAGGGTAATATTGCTCTATTGAGCGATGGTTTATTGAATGTAATTTTCTGATTTGTCTTGGATTTATAGTTGTTATACAGCTGTAAATCTTGTACCTAAGAGTAAAGGTGGCAAATTATTAGTCATCACAGTTTGTCATTTTCCAGTAATTTTTGATCCTGTTGTTGTTACTGGTTGTACTACTTTAGCCAAGGTGATGTAGTTGTTGTGATCAATTGATCTTCCTTCTATGTCGATACCTAGATAATCTGGCAGTCATAAACAATACTACGGCGCAGTACCAAAGAACTGGGTGGTAGGCCAAATAGGCTGCCACCTTTCATCCTTAATAAACAGAAGAGGCAGGATCCTGGGACAGACTCAAAGGCCAAAGCTAGCTATGCCTAGAAGACATCTCTGAAAAGTAGTCATTTCTGTACAAGGTCTTGATACTAGTAATAAAGCTACCTACCATAAGCACTTTGCAAGTCTTAACACAGAAAATAAACAAAATAGGAAATGAGAAAACACAGAAGCAATATGCAACCCAATGCTGCCAACTCACCTCAGGGAAATCCAGGGGACTTTGGAGTAAAAGAAATCAAAAGCCACTCAGCTGAACTTTCTGAAGTGGTGATATCAGAAGCAACAAAACAGATGAATGATTTTCTTAACAAAAGCAAAGCAGAAATAATTACACAGATAATTAAAGAAATGATGACCATAATTAAGGACATGGTTAGTGACTCTAGAGTAGATACAGTTAAAAAAATAGAGGAGCACAGGAAAGTGATGGAAACCATGAATGCCCAACATAGGAAAGAACTATATGCCATAAAAGAGATTAACAGAGATTCAAGAGATTAAAAATTTTATTGAAAGTGTATGCAGGAGAATCAACCAATGTGAAGATAGACTATCAGATCTAAAAAACAGGGTTGCAGTTGGTGATCACCAAATGAAACGCCTTAAAAGTAGCAAGGGACCACAAAAATCAATCCAGCAACTGCTAGATAAGGCAAGGAAGAATAATGTAAAGTTAATTGGAATCAATGAAAAAATCAGAAGTAGCACAAAGGACATAAAAACTTGTTCACAGACGTTATAGCAGAAAACTTTCCAAGCATGGAAGAAGAATTCAACATACAGATAAGTGAGGCATATAGAGCAGTTCATGATCAGAATAGTCATAATCAAATAGCCATGATCAGAAAAAAAAACTACACCAAGGCGTATAGTACTCAAGATTCCAGAAATTCAACACAAGAACAGACTTGGAGAAAAACAAATCACCTACAAAGGAAAACCCATCAGAATCACAGCAGACATCTCACCTCAGACTCTTAAGTCAAAGAGAGCTTGGAGCAAAGTATTTCAAGCATTAAAAGAAAACAACCTCCAACCTAGATTGATGTATCCTGAAAAGTTATCTTTCAAAATTGATGGAGAAATAAGATGCTTCCATGATAAAGAACACCTGAAGAAATTCATACCACCAAACCTGCACTCCAAAAAGTTCTGAAGGATATTCTAGAAAAAGACAAGACAACAATTCCAAGAATCTCAGGGGAATGAATCCACCAGGCAAGGCAAGCAATTACACAGAAGGGAAAGAAAGAGAACCAACAAAAGGAAAATAATAAAATGACAAGGACAAGTCAGTACCTATCAGTTATAACCATCAGCATGAATGGTCTCAGTTCATCAATCAAAAGAAACAGATTGGCAGAATGGATCAAGAAACAAGATCCAACAGTATGCTGCACACAAGAAACACATTTAACTCAAAAAGAAATTCATAGACTGAAAGTCAAAGGATGGAAAATAATATTCTATGCAATAGGAACAGAAGAAAGCAGTGGTAGCTGTTCTATTTGCAGACAAATTGGATTTCAAGCCAAGACTGATCAGAAAAAAGAAGGTCATTACATACTTTTAAAGGAACAACCCATGAGGGAGAGATTACAATCATATATGCACCAATCACTAGCACATCCCACTGCATAAAACAAACACTATGGGATATGAAAAATCAAATAAACACTAATACAGTTGTAATAGGGGACCTCAATACTCCACTGTCACCCATAGATAACTAGACCAAAAAAAAAAAATCAACAAAGAAATATCAGAGCTGAACCAAAACTTTGAACAATTGGACTTAGTAGATAGCTGTAGAATGTTCCACCCAACAGCAGAATACACATTCTTCTCAGCTGCACACAGGACTTTCTACAAAATAGACCACATACTATCTTATAGAAAGTGCTTCAGTAAATACAAAGAAATTGAAATTATTGCATGCATATTATCAATCAGTACAGGAAAATTGGAAATGGAAAAGGAAACCACAAAAACTACATAAACATATGGAAATTAAATGACACCTTCCTGGACAACTAGTGGGTCATAGGTGAAATTAAAGAGGAAACTAGGGCTGGGGATTTAGCTCAGTGGTAGAGCACTTGCTTAGCAAGCGCAAGGCCGTGAGTTTGATCCCTAGCACCCCCCATAGAAGAAATTAGACAGTTTCTACAATTAAATGATAATGGCATTATGACATACCAGAACTTACGGGACTCAATGAAAGCAGTCCTGTGAGGGAAATTTATAGTGGTGAATTCCCACATCAGAAAAACAGAGCTAACTCAATAGATAACCTGATGTTGAACCTCAAGTTTCTAGAAATAGAAGAGCAAGTTAAACCCAAAGCTTATACAAAGGAGGAAATTAGAAAGATGGGAGCAGAAATTTATGCAATTGAGACTAAGAAAACAATATAAAAAAATCAATGAATCGAAGAGTTGGTTCTTCGAAACATTAAATAAAATTGACAAACTCTTAACCAATTTTATCAAAAGATGGAAAGAACAGGCCCAAATCCATGCAATTAAGAATGAAAAGGGTGAAATCATAATGGATCTTGCCGAAATCCAGAAGATCATCAGTACCTACTATGAGAACCTGTACTGTAATAAGATGGAAAACTCAGAAGAAATAGATTCCTAGATACATATGAATTATCAAAGCTAAATCAAGAAGATATAAAGATTCTAAATAACAGTCAGTGAAATTGAATAATACCAGTCAATGAAATTGAAGAAGTAATAAAAAAAACCCAACCTACCAACAAAGATAAGTTCAGGTACTTATGGATTCACCACTGACTGCTACAAGAGCTTCAAAGAAGATCTAATACCACTACTCCTCAAATTTTTCAACACAATTAAAAGGAAAGCAATACTCCCAAAGTCATTACTAGAAGCAAGAAATACCCTGATACCAAAACCAGCGAAGGATCCAACCAGAAAAGAGAACTACAGGCCAGTCTCCTTAATAAACAAAGATGCAAAAATCCTCAATACAATACTGGCAAACAATGGAGGAAGTCATTAAAAAAATATTATGCTATGACAATGTCAAACTCATCCTAGGGATGCAAAGATGGTTTGACATCACAAATCAATAAATGTAACACACCACATTAACAGAACCAAGGACAAAAACCACATGATCATCTCAATAGATGTAGAAAAAGCATTTGACAAAGTCCAACACCCATTCATGATAAAAACCATGCAGAAATGGAATAGATGGTTTTTATTGCAGTCTGATAAAGGCCATCTATGACAAACCAACAGCTAGCATCATACAAAATGATCAGAAACTGAAAACTTTCACTTTAAAATCAGAAACAAGACAAGGATGCCCATGATCACCACTCCTATTCAATATAGTTCTGGAAAGACTAGCCAGAGCAATTAGACAAGAGAAAGAAAGAAAAGGAATATGGATAGGAAAGGAAGAAGTTAAATTATCATTATTTGCTGATGGCATGCTATTCTACATAGAAGACTCCCAAAATTCCACCAAAAGACTCCTAGAATTAATAACCAAATTTGGTAGTATAGCAGGATACAAAGTCAACACTCAAAAATCAATGGCATTCCTGTACGCAAATAACAAACTCCCTGAGAGAGAAGTTAGGGAAACAAGACCTTTCACAATAGCATCAAGAAAAGTGAAATACTTAGGATCAATATAATGAAGGAAGTAAAAGACTTTTACATTGAAAACTACAGTACTCTGAAAAAGGAAATCAAAGAGGACACCAGAAAAGAAAAGACATCCCCTGTTCTTGGATAGGCAAAGCAAATATAGTGGAAATGGCCATGCTTCCAAAAGTGTTATACAGATTTAATGCAATCTCCATCAAAGTACCAATAGCATACCTCACAGAACTAGAGAAAACAATCCTAAAATTCATTTAGAACCAGAAGAGACCTAGAATAGCAAAAGCAATTCTGGGTAACAAGGATATAGCAGGGGGCATCACAATCCCCAATTTGAAATTATACTACAAATCGACAGTGGTAAAAACAGTGGGTGTTAAAATTAATCAAAACTGGTCAGACCACATGCCACAGTGTACATGTGCATAGGAAAGTGAGATTGTCTTTCTACTTGCATCCTCATCTTCAAGGCTGAGGTAGTATCTATCTATGCCTCGGCTTTGTTAGTGAGCACAGCAAAGTGCAGAGATCAGGAGCACAGACTTTGATTCAGACTACCCAGGCTCAGGTCCCAGCATCATTATTCACAATTACATGACCTTAACCAATTTATTCATCCTCATCTGTGCCTCAGTTTGCTCACCGGGTAAGTGGACAAAATAATAGCTACCTCACAAATTTGTTGCAAAGATTGAATGAACTAATAAATAGCGAGGGATTAAAAGTAGTATCTGCCACATAGCACTGGAGAAGTGTTTTTGTTGTTAGATTTAGTTTTTTGGGGGGAGGTGGTGGTTGTCATTAGATTTGAATGAATCAAGATGTACAAAATGCTTAGGACGGTGCAGATACTTGTTTAAACTTTTTCTAGCATTAAGTCCCATGCTAATTAAAAATATTAAACAGCACCAAGAAGCTTGTGATGAAAAAATCCCAATCTTTTGCTGCACCATCCTTTCCAGCCCTCTGAAGGTGACTGTCTTCAACTCTTTGAGTGTTTTTTAGAGAAAAACACATAATGATCTCTATTATATCTATCTTTCTTTTTCTTTTCTGTATTCATTATTTTTCTATTCCTTTCTTCTTTCTCTTTCTGTTCCCCTCCCTCCCTCCATTCCTTCCTTCTTTGTACTGGGTATTGAACTGAGAGCCTTTGCATTGAGCTACATACCAATCCTTTTTTTTTTTTTAATTTTAATTTTGAGACATGGTATTTCTAAGTAGCCCAGGCATGGCTTGAATTTGTGATCCTTCTACTTCAGCCTCTCAGAGAGCTGAGATTACAGGCATGCATCACCATACCTAGCCCTTTACCTATTTTTTGATACATCAACTTTATTTTTTTGTTTTTATTTTTTATTAGAATATGTTTGCAGTACGTAATGATTGCATTCCTTGTTGGCACATGTACCTAATACATTTTAATTCTTTTTTCATCCCTTTCCCCTCTCCTTCCTCCATCTCTTGATCCTCTTCCTATTTGAGAAAGAGCTATTTCCCTAGTTCCTATTATTTATCGTTTATTTTGCTCATTATTTATATTTTGGGTTTCTTACGTAAGAGAAACCATGTAATATTTAAGCTCGTGTGTCTGATTTATTTCACTTAACATTATAACTTTAAAGTATTGATACGTCAACTTTAGATATTATCTATTTACATCCAGAAATAATGGGTGAAGATTTAGCTCTCATATTCCCTATCTCTCACCTTTCTAATATAATGATCTAGCACTTATTGTCATAGAAATAGAGCCAAAGATGTATTAATATGCCTATGTTTCTTGAAAAATTTCCTTCTTGTCACTCTGCAACATTTCTAATTGCCTTATTTTCTTTCTTTTTTCTTCTTTTTGTTTGCACTACTTGACTTTTTCACGTGTACAGTTTTTTCAAGGGCTACATCATATCAGTCTACCCAGATCCACCCCTATTCTAGGGGACCTCCACGCTGTTAGGAAAATAACAGAAAAACTATGCCTTTTCTGTTTCTCATTCAACCTAGTACTGCTCTCAGTGGTAACCATTACTTACTTGTATTTCTCTTTCTCCTTTGTTCTTTCTTTCTTTCTTTTCTTTTCTTTTTTTTGTCATTGCTTTTGGTCACTTAACTTCTCTTTCTCAGACATGTTCTTTCTTGATCCATTCCTTTGGCTTTCTCAACAGTCCATGCATAGTAATATTGGTATTAATCTGTCAGTCAACTTTTGGCTCATTGTAAATTTCCATTCTAAAGTGTTCTCATTTACAAAAGGCACCACAAAGATAACTTAATTCACAGCTAAAAGGACAATTGTTTTAATGCATATATGATTGAGGCAAAGTGCTTATAGGGCATAGCATGCTAAGGGCAACTGATTATAATGAAAGGCTTAAGAAAAGCATAAATGTTTCAAGCATGAGAAGAATGCAGGCTAAAAGAATAGAGAGTCTGGGCTGGGGATTTAGCTCAGTGCTTAGAGTGTTTGCCTCACAAGCATGAGGCCCTGAGTTTGATTCCCGGTACCAAAAAAAAAAAAAAAAAAGAATAGAGAGTCTATTTCAGCAGAAAAAATCCATCAAACTATTCATAAAGCAGTGCCCACTCAAGATATGGGACTTAGAAAAGCTGAATCCATATTTTAGGAGACAGCAGCCCTTTTTGTTGACAGGTCATAAGTCAAGAAACAAGTTTAATAAAGAATTCATTGAAAAACACTGTTTTGGCACCAGGCAATCAAGTTGGTCCCAGAAGAGAAGGACTTAGGAACATTTTTGGACATATTATTTGTTGATATCAGACGTTGAACTAAATGACTACATCTTTCAGATTTATGAAGCAATGTCCAAGCATCATGTCCTTGTACCTACTCCAAGCCTAATGCATTATCTAAATGAATCCATTTGGACCAATTGTGTACCCAGCTTTCATTGTGCATTCTCTTTTCATTCATTCCTGTTGTGTTTGTGCTTGAATTACCCCTATAGACAAACTCTCACGCTTTCCCCATGTCCATGTAGCACTACTGTATATTAAAGCAACTGGAATATGGATGCAGGATTCCATATTGCTTTGTGAAATGTGTTTAGGCTTTCTAAAATTTGCCCTTTTTAAAGATCTACTCAAGATTTTAGTTTTATTTAAAATTTCACCCATCTCACTTTTGATCCTTCCTAGGACCTGTGCAGCTTGAATGGGAACTGTTGCTCCAGCTCCTGCTGTATTAAATCATCTGCCAACACTGGTTGTTTGGCTAGTGCCTGCACTAGTCCAATCTCAATTCTTTTTCCCCGACCTATCCTCCCTTCCCTGCCATATGAGGGGCTTTAGCAGATTATCCCATTCAGTTTTCCTGTGTGTCATCTAATAATTTCTCTCCTCTTTAGGACCTAAGTGTGGGCCATTCCTATCATGAAACTACATGAGGGCTAGGGGAGAGGGAGATTCTATGTATAAACATACTCCCAAGATTCAGAAGTGTGCTTTTTTCCATACTCACTTTGCTTTAGTCTGTTTGTGCTGTCACAACAAAATACCTTAGACTAGGTAATTCATGAAAGAGAAGAAACTTATTTTCTCACAGTTCTAGGGCTAGAAAGTCCAAGGTCAAGACATCAAGTTCAGTGTCTGGTGACGCTCACTGGAGATCATTTGGAGGTGATTACCAAGATGGCACCCTAGTGCTGTTTGCTTGAGAGACCGTGAATGCCATGTTCTTATCTGGTGGAAGGTGGAAGAGCAGTAAAACTTAGTAACTCATTTTAGTCCTTTTATAAAGCATGAGTTCCATCCATGAGTGGGACTCGAAATTACCACTTAAAGGCCCCACCTATAAATATAGTTCTATTGGGGAATTAAATTTTGACATGAATTTCGTTGGTGACATATAAACATTTAATGCTTTGCACACCTCAATCTCAGGACTTGCTGAGCTGAATTTTCCTTTTTTATTCTTAGTCATTCTGGAGAGTAACAGCAGAGACTAGAATGATACTGGGCACTGGAGTAGGCTGGATATTAAAATTAGCTTGTTCAGCACCATGGCAGAAGAAAATATGTACAACAGAGAGATCTCTGTAAGCTAAATGTATTCATAGGTTGGAAATGTATTCACAGTCAACATCTATCTTCTCTGTACCTTGTGTGAAGTCCTCTTTGATTCCTTGAGCTCAGCAAGATCACATCACATTCTGGAGAGGAGCCATTGAATGTAACTGAATTCTCATAATGAAATTAATAATTTTTTTTCTCTTCTAAGAGGCTCGAATGATTCTCCTCCCCTACTTAAAGTTTAAAACCCAATCATAGCACATTTTTTAAAACCCAGGGAAACCTTAATTAACCCTCTATTTTCACTTGCTCCTAGTTATGTTCATCACTGATTTTAGAAGTAGCATAGCTAAGCAATAAAGTCACAGATCTCTACTCACTTTACTATAGCTGACATCTCTGACGTACGGTCACCTTGGTAACAACTGTTTTAATTTTTTTTTTTTAGGGATTTGGCGATAGCCTTGTCTAGCTTCAACAAGCTGAAGCCACTGACCCTTTCACTTGAGCCAGCACAAGTGTCTGATAAGTGACATTTTGACATTAGAAAACCAAAAACTCCACCCACAGATCTTGCCAACACCACACTTTTCTAGACATATATTCTATGAAAAGCGATAAAGTTTAATTATGCCTGTACAGAGTACAAATTACATCACATTTTCTTACCTCTAGTCACCTTTCCCCATGACCACCCAGTTTCTTTGTCTCATAAATAAAATGTATTCTTAGGGAGGCAGATTTGTGGCTTGTCCTCTTTCTCCACATGTGTGATGATTAATTGTGATATGTTATTTTGACTTGAGTAAGAACCACCTAGCAGAGTGGTAAAGCTCTGAGAGTATCTGTGGATGATTTATTTGTAGGCCACAAACTAAGGAGGGAAGACCCACCCTGGTTTTGGGTGGCACCAACCAATGGGCTTTAGTTTGGATGGAATAAAAAAAGAAGGAACTCTCCCCTGTTTCTTTGGAGGAACTCTGGTCTTTATCAATACCTTGAGACATTGGTATTCAATTCCTTTAGATTCTGCCTACTGCTCATGCCCTTTCTCAGCAAACATTTGACATTCCTGGCTTCTACAACTTCCTGGGGTCTTTACTGTGCTTTTGTCTTCACTCTCACAACTTTACACACTGCCCTCTCAGGGGCACACTGACTGGCCTCCCAGGTGTTTCTTCTGAAATCAGAGTGGAAGACTCCTTGACCTCACAACTTTTACGTTCTGCATGCCCCTAAGTGCAGCATCACACAGATGATGCCATGGTCTGCCACCAGCTTGAGTAAGTGGAACCCAGTGAATCATGGCAGCAGTGGCCACTGAGTACCTGGATGGCTGAGCATGGTAAAACAAATCCTGGCAAATAAATTCCTTACATGGCCCTTATCCTTCATGGTGCCCCAGGGCTCTCTTCTCAAATGAAAGCTTTACAGCCTCCTACCCTTGAGTCTGTGATGGGTGGGGTCTGGCAAATCCCTCACATGCTCTCAGGGCATTTTTTTCTGTTATCCTGATGCAAAGTACTTGGCTTCTTTGTTGTGCTAGTCTTTTCAGCATCCAAGCTTTCTTCAGCCTAAACTTTTCAGGACCTACTTTATAGAGAAACTGAAACTTTTCTAATTAACATTTTGTTCCCAATTTTCAGTATAAACCTGGCTAAAAGCAGCATGTACTATCCATGTGACAGCCTGAACATTGGGCTATCTTGAAATTTCCTCTGCCAGATTAATTAGTTCATTAATCTCATTCTCCCACGAAGTCTCAGGACATGAACAAAGTGTAAATACCTTTTCTGCCAGACTTTAACACACATGGTCTCTGACCTGACTGCCAATGGAGTCCTTGTTCTCAACTGAAACCTCCTGAGCCTGGTCTTTACTGGCTGCTTTTTCATAAACATTCTGGTCTTCTGAGCTCTGACCAGAACCTCCCATCGAGCTCAGCTAACAGCAGTCCATGGCTTCTCTAGCCAGAATCTCCAAACCTTTCCAAACTTCTGAAGGCTTCTTCTGTTTTTTGCAATGGACATAGGATGAGCATCAAACACTCCAACTATTTTTATTTTTATTTTTAGCCATAAAGTGTGTAGTTTATTGCATATGTGAAAGTAGAACATACAGAACTTACTTCAGTAATATACTTTGCTAATAGTAAGAAAATCAAAAGTGGAGTGGATATATTTACGTAAGACAAAATAGGTTTCAGAGTGCAGAACATTACCAAAAGAAAAGTTCACTTTATAATAAGAAGGGTGTCAAATTATTAAAAGGACAAAATAATTGTAATGTTTGTAGATATAATAAGAGAGCTCCAAATACAGAAAGAAAATACTGGCAGAATTACTAGGGGAATTAGGCAAATATATCTTTATAGAGATTTAAATATTTCAATAGTAAAGAAAAAATTATAGAGAAAACCAGGATGAAGATAGAGATTTAATCATAAAAATATTTTAAAATAATTACTCTGTATAAAATATCCAGACTAAAAAAGAGAGTGCAGCTGGGCGTGGTGGCACATGCCTGTAATCGCGCCCTCAGGAGGCTGAGGCAGAAGGGTTGCCATGAGTTTGAGGCCAGCCTGGGGTTCATAGTGAGTTCAAGACAAGCCTGAACTACATAGCAAGACCCTGTCAAAAATAAAAGAGAGCGTGAGAGAGAGAAAGAGTGTGCATATTATTTTATTAGAGTGATATGGGAAATTTTTAAAAAACTTTTTATTGATACATTTTGCAATACATAATGATTACATTACTTGTGGGAGATTGGGACATGTACATAACAAATCTTAATTCTTTTTTTCATTCCTTTTATCTCCCTCCTTCCCCCATCTCTTGGTCACCTTCCCATTTGAAAAAAAAGCTATTTCCTTAAAAGTAATACTCCATTGTGTATAAGTCCCACATTTTCTTTATCCACTCATCTGTCGATGGATATATAGAATTCTTCCAAGAGTTAGCTATTATAAATTGTGGTGTTATAAGCATTGGTATGTATATATCACTGTAATATGATGTCTTTAACACTTTTTAGAAGATACCTAGAAGGGGAATATCTGGGTCAAATGGAATTTTTAGTTTCCATTTTTTTGAGGGTTCTCCATACTGACTTCCCTGATGGTTGTACTAGTTTACATTCCCACCAATTATGTAGAAGGGTCCTTTTCTCCTTGCAGCCTTGCCAGCATTTATTGTCATTTAATTTCTTGATGATGGCCCTTCTCTCTGGAGTAAGGTGGAATCTCAGTGTTGTTTTAATTTGCATTTTTCTGATGGGCAGAGATGTTAAACATTTTTCATGTATTTATTGACCATTTATAGTTCTTTTTCTGTTGAGGATTTAGCTCAGTGGTAGAATGCTTGCTTAGCAAGCACAAGACCCTGAGTTTGATCCCCAGCACCCACAAAAGTATAATTCTTCTTGCCCATTTTTTGATTGGATATTTTATTTTGGGGATGTCATAACTTTTTTGAATTCTTTATATATTTTTGATGTGAATCCTGTGTCTGAGAAGTAGCTGGCAAAAGTATTTTCACATTCTGTAGGTGGTTTTTCACTCCATTGGTTGTTTCCTTTGTTGTGTGGAAGGTCTTTAGTTTAATATGACCCCGTTTGTTAATTCTTGGTATTATTTCTTGTGCAGTTGAGGGCCTGTTCAGAAAGTCCTTGGCCTTGCCTATCTCTTTGAATTTTACTTATTTTATCTTCTGGCAGATTAATTGTTTCTGTTTTAACATTTCGATCTTTGATCCATTTTGATTTAAATTTAGTACATGGTGAGAGGTATGTGTGTAGATTCAATCTTCTGCATATGAATAGTGAGTTTTCCCAGCCCCATTTGTTAAAGATGCTTTCTTTCCTCCACTATATGTCGTGGCCTCTT
The DNA here is from genome assembly GCA_004026905.1 of Hystrix cristata. Lineage (NCBI taxonomy): Eukaryota > Metazoa > Chordata > Mammalia > Rodentia > Hystricidae > Hystrix > Hystrix cristata. The sequence goes on along the minus strand of PVJO010021352.1, from coordinate 4,494 downwards.
TGTCACAGATCAAATAGCTGAATGTGCCTGGAATTGTTTCTGGTGCTACTATTCTGTTCCATTGATCCACATATCTGTTTCGTTTGTTTGTTTGTTTTCCAATACCATGGTGTTTTTGTCACTTTAGCTTTGTAATATAACTTGAAGTCCTAGATTATGGTGCCTCTTTTCCCCAGGTCTGTGAGGAATGTTATTGCTATTTTGATTCATTTATTTTTAAATATGTTTACTTTTAGAGTTCCTGGTCTCAATCAATAATCAGATCTAGGAACCAGATACCTATATATTTTAGACGAGATCGGGTGCGTTCAGGGTGGTATGGCCATAGACATACCCATATATTTTAGATGGAAGAAAATATTCTGTTAGCAGGATGGAACCAGTATCTATGGAGAGCCCCCTTGGAACATCACGAAAATGTAAATACTACTGTGACTGAGTTACAGTGAGGTTATAGAATGTGTCAAAAATCATGTGTCCTTTTGCTGGTATTTTGCCTTGGTCAAATGAGGGATGCCATACGGTATTCAAGCTTGCGAGTCTGGTTTATTTTACTCAACATTATATTTTCCAGGTCCATCCATTTTCCTATAAATGACTCTAATTTGTCTTTCTTTATAGCTGAATAGTATTCCATTATATATAGATACCACATTTTGTTTATCCAGTTTTCTGTTGAAGGGTGTACAGGCTGCTTCCAGCATTTAGCTATTACAAATTGTGCTGCCATAAACATTGGTACGCAGGTATCGCTGTAGTTTGCTGTCTTTAGCTCTTTGGGGAAGATACCTAGTAGGGGAATGGCTGGATCATATGAGATTTCTACTTTCAGGCTTTTGAGAAATCTCCATACTGATTTCCATAATGGTTGTACTAGTTTGCATTCCCACCAACAATGTAAGAGGGTTCCCTTTTCACCACAGCCACACCAGTGTTAGTTGTTGTTTGATTTCCTAATGATTGCCATTCTTTCTGGGGTAAGGTGGAATCTTAGAGTTGTTTTAATTTGCATTTCTCTAATAGCCATAGATGTTGAACATTTTTTCATATATTTGTTGGCCATTTGTGTTTCTTCCACTGTGAAGTATCTGTTCATTTCTCTAACCCATTTCTTGAGTGGGTCATTAATTTTAGGTAGCTTAATTTTTTTGAGTTCTTTGTATATTCTAGATATTAGTTCTCTGTCTGAGGAGTAGCTGGCAAAGATTTTTTCCCATTCTGTGTGTTTTCTCTTCACCCTGCTAATTAACTCTTTTGCTGGACAGAAGCTCTTTAGTCTAATATAATCCCATTTGTTGATTCTTGTTGCTATTTCCTGTGCAATTGAGGTCCAGTTTAGAAAGTCCTTTCCTAAAACGGTAAACAATGGATACAAAAAGGCAAAGGGTCAGATCTAAGCCAATAGGCAAAGGGTACAAGGGAACAAAAAGAGGACAAAGGGGGAGGGGTATGGGAATTGAGAGGAATAATGATATTCTAAAAACGAGAACCTAATAACCCAAACTCAAAACAGTAACATGTACACGAAGTACTATAGTAACCTTATGTAGTTATGACTTAATGCTGTATCTATGTGGTTGTTTACATTGCTTGATGTTGTAAGCAAAAGGCACAATGTATTATGGTCTAAGCTTGTGTAATGGCCTATAAGTTAGTGTAATTTTGGATAAATTTTAATGAAAATCTATAAAAAAGATCACATGTCTGAGTTAAGGCACATTTAATCAGGGTATCCAGGAAGCTATCTGAGCTCAGCACAGAACTCTGTCTTGTACCTACCTGCCTGGAGGCATCAGGTAAAGGAGGCTGTTGATTTGGGATCTGCTGGGGCCGTGAATGAGTATTTCGCCAGGACCCAGTGCTCAGAATCTTTTAGTAGCAAGTGATAGAAACCCACTTTGCCCTGGAGTAAACCAGTGGAAACAACAGCAAAAATTTTACTAGAAGGAACACTGATTTTTTTTTTCACAGAAGACAAGTAAAAATGTGTAATTAGACCTTGAGAAAGCTGGAAGCAGAGTCCATTAGGCCATTGGGAACCCAAGTTTCTCATTCCTGTCTCACATCTTTCTCCCTCTGCTTTTTTGCTCAGCATATGTGCTTCATACATTTTTCAAGAGATGAGCTCCTTTTGCTTTTACAATCTTCGACTGACCCAGAAGTCCCAAGTTTCATGTCCAGCATCCAAAGAACTTCTGTAATTCCTAGTTTCTATCTCCACATCCCAACTTGAGATTCCCAAAAAAGAGGTGATTTGACTCCTTCTGAGCTGGTGTTCACACTGACCCTGTCAGCTGTACTAGGAAGCAGGGCTATGTAAAAAGGTCATGTTGGCTGAAATCCAGCCCCAGGGGAAGGGAAGTTCTTAGAGAAGAGGGAGTGATCAAGGAGTTGTAGACATTCCCTTAGGTCTCCATTTCAAACCCTAGTCAATTGATTATGCTGACAAAAATAAACTATACATATTATCAACCATAATTAACTGACTACTGGTAGAAACACTGAAAAGTATCAAAAAATTTGAGCAAAACTTTAAGAGCTATGAATGCCTCAGTGTAGTTTAGCATATTTCTTTTCAGATTTCAGTTGTTCATTGTCAACATTTAGTTTAGTTCTAAGTGTGTTGCTAGGACCCAGTAGATTCTCAAAACTTTCAAGGGTTTACACACAAATAGGGCTCAGTGTCTATGGTTTGAACTTCAGAACATCTCTGAAGTCCATAGTCCTTAATGGAGTGTCTTCAAATGTCACAAGAAGCCTCAGTGACCCACTTGCATGTTGATGAGGAGGGATTATTCTGCTTCCTTATTTCCTGACTGGTATTAATGCCCATAACATTCCACTCATTTTGCCTTTTCTGAGCCTTCTTTCTAAGGAGAACATCTCAGTCCTCCCTAATCAAGTTTTCTTTTTGAGCAAGCTGGAAAAAGGTAAAAGACATGTTCCCGTAAACTCTCTACTTTTTTCCTCCTAATGACTACACTGCATTCTCTCAGCAAGTATGTACTTATTGAGCACCTATTGGGTGCTGGACATTGCAATGTAATCAGTCTTTGGCAAGAGCTGTTTTGCTGCCTTGCTGCTCTGATAATAAATTCTCTTAAAGAACATACATTTTTCTTGGACTTTCTAAGGTACACATTTAAAATACTCAGCAAAGTTATGTAATACAGTACATACCTATAAACCTATCACAGGTTGAAAATACTGTTAATAGATATTATCGACCTAACCTAATGCACATCATAGTTTATCAATACAGTGCTGAGTGTTGGTCACCTACTTTGATGATGTCAATGCTGACCAGGAGCTGAGGCTTGCTGCTGCTGTCCAGCATTGTAGAAAGTATCATGCTGCATATCATCAGCCCTTGAGAAAAATAAAAATTCAAGACTGGAAGTACAGTTTCTATTGAATGCATATTGCTTTCACACTACACTAAAGTAAAAAAAAATTATAAGTTGAGTCATCATACACTGGGGACTGTCCATACAGTGATTCTCCAAATGTGGTATCTGGAAATTTCAAAATGAATGGAGGAATCCCTCAGCCTTTTTTAAAAAGCTTATACAGGAACTTGTTCAAACTATATTTTTTAAATGCTTCTGGATTGACCACATTGTTATACATAAGGTAAAGAGGCAGAGAGGATGTTGTTTGCAGGTAACTTGTAATCCAACATTGGACTAAGTTAACTGTATACCAAACCCTCTGTTTCTGTCCAGATGCAGCCAGCTGAGATGGTGTCGGTAGAGGCCCAGCTGAGGACTGAGATGGGTGGCTTCCTCTTTGTGCACTTGATCCTGCCACAGCTGGACTCTTCACCTGCTGGCAGAGTCCTTCCCACATTTGTTTCTGTTAGCACAGAAGCTCTCATTCTGAACTTGCCCACTCTCCTTGCTGAAAGAGGAATGTTCTTGCAGGAATTGGCTTGTTGCCAGGTCCTCTGAAAACTGTTTACTGTGCTTCTCAAAGAGATGTCAATGATTGACTAATGATGCTTGAGTTCTTGACTGCAGTCTGTAGGGGATGCCTCTCTCATTTGCCACCTGAAAAGCTGCAATTACCAAAATTGCTTATAATGTGACTCCTTTAGGAGTTTGCATTAGGGATCCCTTTAGGAGAATTCATTCATGCACACATGCATTCATTCATTTCTCTCTTCATGGCCCTTAAAGTGAGGCTGCTGTACCCATGTGCCACAAACATGCTTACCAAAAAAGATGACACACATTTTGATGTTTAAAATCAGCTGACCTCCTGGAATAGACTCCTGCGTGTGCTGGGAAATATTAGAAAGTGAAGTTGCTGAAAACATGAAAAAGCTCTGATTTGTAGTGTTTGTTGATATCTCTGGTATAAATACCCCCAACATGGAGAATCGAATGTACATATATGATGTCACTGAAGGTGTGCATGGTGGCTTTCAAGACTCAAAGGCGCCAGCTCCAGCACACCAAACCACTCTTCCTGGCTGATTTCTTTTTTTTTTTT
>PVJO010021351.1:0-30032 GCA_004026905.1 Hystrix cristata | reverse complement strand
GAGATAAAGAAGAAGGTTAAAAGAAAAGTAAGATGAAAAGGGAAAAAATGGTAAAGTGTAACTACACTTGTTGCAAATAGGGAGGGGTGGGTGAATGGAAGAGAGGGGAGGGGAAGGGGGGAAGAGGGGGGGAAAACCAAGATGTATCATGTACAGGTACAAAATAACCATGTTGATTATGATCATTATGTATACAATGTACCATTACATGTTCTTGGTAAAAATAAAAAATTAAATAAAAAAAAAGAATCGACTGGTTGAAATGACACTTGCCCGAGTGACTCTCGGGATAGTCAGTACGTAAACAAACTCGCTGCCTGAGTGACGCTCCAGGTAAAATGTTAAGGGCTGAATAAGAAATCGTGAGGGAAAGACATCACAGACTTTTACTGCATTACACTGTGGTGGTTGTTCTATTTTACTGAGTTATTGTTGTCCATCTCATACTGTGCCTCATTTATAGATTAAGTTTTATTATACGTATGTGTGCATAGGAAAAACATACCCATGATACAACTCAATCTATAAATGAGGACATGTAGGGTTCGTTACCATTTGCAGTTTCAGGAATTCAGTGGGTCTTGGAATGCACCTGTGTGCTTAAGGGAGGATGAGTGCACTCACCGTACTCTCATGTATGGGCTTCCATTCCAGAGAACATGATGTTTTTGTTTTCTAAGAGGAGAAGTACAAGTCCAATAGCCACAGAGTTCCTTTCAAATTTGCAGCTAACTAAAATCTCTGAAAAGCAAAAGCATACAACAAGTTACAGTCCCCTTAATTGTAGCTGGTCTCACCTCCCTCCTCCACCACCAGGCTAGACTTCCTTTTTGGACGATCTGGCTTGCTCAGCTGGTGAGATGATATAGACCTGCATCCTTTAAGAATCTGATCTCTTAGTTGACTTCATTGCTTCTTGTGCCCATTTGTGATTATTACGGGACACAAAAGTGCCAAGAAATACCCCAAGACGTTCGCTGGATTCTAGACATATCCTCCCGGTCTACACAGGTTGCAGTTATTGTGGTTTTCAGTAGTAATCAGGGCATACTTTCCATGCATATGTAGTCTCTCCATTTCCTGCTTACTTGCCTACTGTGTAAGGAGCTCAATGTGACCTGGTAGTGGACACAACTTCAAGTTTAGTGGCCTTATTGATTCCTTTGGGAAAATTCTTCTGCTAGATACCACCGCTACTACTCAGTAAAAGCCTAAGACTTCTGGGAGAATTAAAGAGTTTAATCCATCTCTTGGTTTCCAAACATTTTCACATCTGTGGTTCTGAATCAGAGGATTCAACTGATTGCAGATCAAAATGATTTTTAAAAAATTCCTCTGTACTGAATATGCACAGAAACTTTTCCTTTTAATTACACCCTAGACAGTACAGTATAACAGCTATATAAACCATCATTGTATTACTAGTATCAGTAAACTAGAGATGATTTAAAATACAAGAGGGAATGGGCATAGATAATATGCAAATACTATAGCTTGTTATACAAAGGATTTCAGCATTCTTGGATTTTGGTATCTGTGGGCATACTGGAACATACCCTTTACAGGTACTGAAGGATGATATTCTAGCTATTGGAGATAGCCATGTGTATTGGCCATTCAATGGTTGTACCTACCACATTCTGGAGGAGAGAGACACAACTCAGCACCAGGTTGTCCCTAGGCTGTGCCTGACCTGAACCTCTAATAGGCCTTCCCACCATTGCCCTGAAAGCCAGCTGTCTGTGGGTGATGTACGTGATAAAACCAATGAGTTCCTTGGTCATGCACCTACTGTCATACTATGCCATAAAATGGACCCCTTCATCTGAAATAATAATGTGTGGACACCACAGTGATAAGGCAAGTGTTCTGCAAATTTTTGGATAGTGGAACTGGCAAAGGTATTTGGCCAAGGAAGGCAAACCACTCCCAGTTAGGCATCAGTGCTGGGGAGGAAGACTTGTTCAAGAAAGGGCTGAAGAAAGCAATCTGTCACCAAGTGGCTGGCTAGTCTTCCTGTGGAGTGGCACCATACGAGGACTTAATTTTACCTTCTGCAGCTGACAAGTGGGGCATGCAGCAGTGTCACAGCCGGATTTGCTGCAGAGGGACGGGGTGTATGATGCTGGGCAGCTGCTTAGCATTTATCGGTGCCTTCACTGTCATTGTTTAACTTCCATTGTGCAAGGCATGGGATAGCCAAAGAGAGGGACTGATTGACACCCACGGGACGAGTCATCCAGTCTACCTGGCTGTCGAATGGCTCTTCTGTGGTGGATGGTCTCTAGTGAGCATTGTGAGATACAAAGGCCAACACATTTTGGGCCCATTTCCACAGGGCACTCCACGTTACTCTTCCCAAGATCTTCTTGTCCTGGATCATCCAATCTTATCCTTCAAACCTTTCTCAACATCTAAGGCCTGTGCCCACTGCTCAGGAACTTTCCTATACCTAAATATATCACTTCTCCCTCCTTGAAAAAGGGTGATCAGCACACCTCTCCTAGTTCTGCCCACTGGAAGGAGTTCTCTTCACCATTGTCCTTTAGGGTCACCCTTGAGAAAGCTACATTATAGCAACAGTCCATTTTCAGCCAGCACGAATGTAGCACAGTGAAGCACCTGTGTTCTTTCTTCCTCTGCTTACTGGTTATAGGAAACCACCCATGAAGCCTTAAGTGTGGATAGAAAAAGGCGTGTTGTTGCAAAGCAGTAGGTGACATGGGAGTCTAGGCTACCTGTTCATACAGCTTACTTGTGCTTCCTAGACCTGCTTAGACCTGATCTCATATATCTAATTGGAATAGATAGAGTGAACTTTTGTAGAACCCCTACATTAGCAATTTGACTCATGTCCAGGAAGAAAAGTCAAGTGAAGTCCTTGAACTATCTCCCTTCCCCAACCTCAAGAGAGTAGATAAGAAACAATACTGCCTCCCAGGAAGTACTTTAGAGATTAGAACCACCATCACAACTTAAAAGGTGTAGGTAAAGTGGATTCTTTCATATTATCATTTACTTACATATATGGCCCTGCAAAAGCCAAATGAATCATGGCAAATGATAGTAGATTGCTACAAACTTGTCCAGATGGGAGCATCAACTGCAGCTGCTGTGGCAGATGTAGTATCTTTATTGGAATATATCAACATAGCCTTCAGCACATTAAATGCAACATGATCTGGCAAATAAAATCACGGGGAAGATTTTTTAAAAATTCGCTTTCATGCCAAGGACAGTAGTACATACTCTGTATTTTGTCCCCAGGGCTATGTAGTTCTGTAGTCCTGCTCCGTGTTCTAACAGTCCATAGAGACTTATGTTCTAACACACCTTAGGCTGTAACACTGGTCCTCTTTGCTGGTGACATCATGTTAACTGGTGCCAGTGAATAGGGAGTGACGGTTACCTCAGATAACCTTTTAAGATATGTGAGTGTGGGAGATAAACTCCAGCATCTCTTGTCCTGGGCCACGGCATCAGAGGCCGGGGAAGGCAGTCCTAGGGAGAGGGTGGGGAAGGAAGGGAGAGTGAAGCAGTGAGGGAGAGAGAGCCCATAGGAGGCATTAGACATGACCGATTACTCAGCACTGGGAGACCATCTTCCAAGATGTTTCAGAAAATACTTTCTTGGAACATGTACATATGGAGGAGGGAGGGAGGAAAATGTATTCACTGGAGTCCACTCGCTAAATATTGCTCCCCGGGTGTAATGTGCACTGCACTCCAAGTGGCTTGCTGGGATGCTGAGCAGACTGTGAGCGTGTTACACCTTCCCACCAGCAGGGAAGCCCTGGGGTGAAAGTCAGTATGCGGTGTGGGGTGAGGCAAGGGCTGTGAGCTCACCTGCCAGTATTGGTGAGAGTCCAGGTATAGCTGGTCACCATGAAGGGGACCGAGGTTAATGCAAGTGGTCAAAGACCCTGGAGAATGGAAGGGTGACAATCTGAAATGGCATCTTGATTTGGATTCTTCTAGAAGCAGAGCCTGAGGGAAGGGTTCTACTGTGAGAAGTTAATTTGGTCAGTTTTCCTAAGAAACTCTGGAGGGGAGTGGGGAAATGAGGCAGCCTTTGGATTCCCACCAGCGGAGTGAAGGAGCTGAGGTTTTTATCCATTAGTTTCTGCTAGTCATCGCTTGAGAGCTGCCGTGTGTGTATGTGTGTCTGTGTGTGTGTACGTGCGTGGCACTGATTCTGCTTTGCTTGTGGGCAGAGCAGGCTCCAGGGGCCAGAGAATGTGCTCAGGCAAAGGCACACAGGAGCTGTCAGAAGATGGCTGCCATGCACATAAATGACCGAAGAGGGAGCTCTGGAGAGGATACTGACAGCAGCGGATCAGAGGTGTCTGATACATACTCTCTTCTGTTTTTTGTTGTTTTGTGTGTGTGTATGTGCATATGCGTGTGTGGAGTGTGGGTGTGTCCTTTCCCCACTTGGACTGTCAGATTTCCAAATCCATCATTCTCTGTCCTGCTGAATGAATTCACTTTCTCAGCCCATGGTCCTCTTCTGCACATCCAAACACGTCAAGGTGCTCATCAGAATGAAAGGGTCCTTCTTGGAAGGCAGTGGTGGGTTGAAACTGTCATTATCTTCTCTCGATTATCCAGGAAGCAGCCATTTTCTTTTGTTATTCCAGTAAATTCTTTTCTAGTCAGTGAGTGAAGTCTAGTCTGCTTTTTCGCTCATTAACTCATATGATGGTGCAAGCTTTGGGTATCTCCTGTGAACTTTCTCACCAAGACTTCACAAGGGGGTATCACACCCATGTACAGAAGAAGCTCAAGTTCAGAATGACACACGCTATATTCTTAGTAACTTCTTTCCAAACCAAGTTTAAGATTTCTTCTCAGAGATCTCTGTGCTCCTCCCAAGCTGCTTAAGACAGTCTGGAGAACGCTTTTGGATGCCGAGCTTTCTGGAATGTTTGCACAGATTATGGGAACAGACTATTAATTTGGTTGAGTCCTGGAAGAGTTGGGACATAAAATCCCTAGTCTCCACACATCCGAATCTTACAGATCATACTGCACCATGGTAAACAATTTAGACTAGCTTCGTTATGACATGACGCTTCCTCTTGGCTATTTCTACCTCACATTGAATGGAAGGAAATCGCTTAAGCCCTCACAACACTGTCTGGCAGGAGGTGAAATGCCTGGCTTGGCTTCCTGCCTCCGTCTCTCCCACACTCACAGCTGGGACCATTTGCCCCCACCCTTCAGCTTTCAGGCCTGAGACCCTCCTTTGTCCTCTACCAAGCAGGGGTTGTAATTCCCTCCTCCAGGCCAAACTCCAAAATGAGCCCCCTTCTCATCTATGCACATGGTCTGGCTCCCCAGCTAAAAAAAGGTACAAAATCAACATTGGCATTCATCTATTTCCAGTCACTTGTGGGGGAGAAATGACCTGCAGGGACTTTTGTCTTTAGATTCTAGTGAATTGAATGTCAGGTACTTATACAGAACCAACAAAGTATGCAATGAGCACACAGAATTTCTCTGCTAGAGTCATAAAGGAATCTTCTGCCCTATCCATATGCATCTTGGACTCAAACTGAACAACAGTCAAGCCCATCAATGAAAATATAGCTGTGCCTTCATCCTTCAGGTAACAGCCATAATTGAGGCAGGCCAGGTTGGTTTCACAATGGTGTCTTAGTTTTCATACTTTTCAAGGTAGACACACTTTATTTGTATATTAAAAATGTTGTTCCCCATTTCTCTAAGTATGGCCTTCTCTGTACATATCTTTGATTTACCCATTTTAAACAGGAAAATGAGCTTTCATCTATTCCACTTTTCTCTTTCTTATAAGCCAAACAAAGTGCAAATATGTTGCTAGATGACAAATTGATTCTTAGCCTGGGTGGTGAGAATAGTAAGGAGTGGTGAGGACTATGACAATTGAAAAATACTGCCTAAACTGAATGCAGCAGTCAATAACTAATACCAGTCAATTGTTGGCAACAAGGGAATGGAGGAGACATGGTGCGAGGTCTTCCAAAATCTTAAGAAGAAATGAGAAATCTGGATTTTAATGCATAATTTCCTAATTAGCAAATATTGCTAATTAGTGCAACTTGGCGGCAGGCATGCAAATGAAATACCTCTGTGGGCTCCATTGAACTGATGGCCACCAGTTCACAATCTTTGGTTTTAGCTGTCAGACAGAACCATCGAACAACTATGTCAACGTAACTGATGTGGCTTTTCCTAAGCAACATAGAAATACAGTTCTAAGAAAGTCAATGATATTCCCAGTTGATGTGGTACTCTATGAGTAGTAGAGAAACACAGGACCGAGAAAGTCAATTCCCTGTGTTGAATGGTTCCTAATGAAACTAGGGTAAGCCCATCAGAGTGACTACACGTGGAAGAGAATTCACATTCACATTTGAATGCGAACAGATTTTAAAGAAAATTTAAGTGGACAATTTTGTTAGCAGGTACCTTGTCTTTTGTGTGATCTCCATGTAAAGCCATCCCAGCTGTCCTGTTGCTTGGCTCTCAGTGTCTCAAATCTTTAAGAGCTTTGTCCAGGGTCCTGCCTCTCCTTTGCCAGGTGTGGCCCTCCCTATGCTGCAGCCTTGATGGTAAGATCAACATCAACAACAGAAGCTAATACCCAATCAGTACTGACTGTCCTACTCAGTACTGACTGTCGCACTCTGATAAATGCTTCCATTCAGCAACACCTTGGGTCTTCCCACCAGGACAGAAGCTTTCTCATCCCCATTTTACAGATCTGCCCACATTTCACAGAGTGCGTAGCAGAGCTAGGATTCAGTTCAGTGTGACCCCAGAGCCCAAACGCATAACTCCTTCAATGACAGGGAACTCTCTCCTATAAGGACCCTCTGCAACATTTGAAGAGTCCTTTCCCAGTCCTTCCTTCTTCAGTGAGTCTTCCCTTGACAATCACTGGGCGAATGCGTTAGTAAACGGCATGCCCTCTCTGGGCCTCAGCTTCTCAATCAATAAAATGGGGACAGGTGAGGGATGGCTGGGTTGGGTTTCTTTAGAGTCTGCCTGCAGTAAACGTGCTGGGATTCCAAAATGCTCAGCAACACCAGTGGTTTCCCATGGCCTTTGAGGTCTTAGTTTTATGTATCACCTATGCCCTGCAAGGGTGCGGCCATAGCTGGGCACTCCTGGGTCAGGAGCTCATTCCAGCTGCGTGACCTTGGGATATTCACTCCCCCTCTCTGAGCCTCTGTCTCGTGGTCTGTCATATATGGAAATCAGCCTCTCTGGGCTACTGCGGCGAAAGCAGAGTGCCCTGTCCGCAGGGAAGCCCGCACAAGGACACACTCGCCGTGGGCGTGGGTCCGGCAGCCCAGAGGGGCGCGCACCGGGCCTTCCCGCCTTTAAGGCCGCCGGCCGACGCAGCGGCGGGGGGCGCGCGTCCGGCTGGGGAAAGGGGCGTGGGGACGCCGGGATCCCCGCGCGCGCTGAGTGCGCCGCCGCTGCCGAGGTGGGGCGCGGCGCGCGGGCGAGCGCAGGGCGCGGCGGAGTCGGGTTTCAGAGCGCGGTGATTCAGGAAGCGGGCGCCTGCGAGCGGGAGCCTGCCGCCGCCGCCGCCGAGCGCGCCTTTGTTCCCGCAGGCAGGGCGAGCGCAGCGGCCAGCGCGCAGCGGTCCTCGTCCTCTGCGGAGCCTTCCGCCGTGTGCCGCCCGCCGCGCGCCTCCGGGGCCCCGCGGACCCGCGCCATGGCGCCAAGGTGGGACCCGCTTCGCCTCGCCCCGGCCGCTCCAGTCGGTCCGACCTTCCGCCTCACCTGCTCTCCCTCTGCCGCTACTTGCAGGAGCAGCTGGCGCCTGCGGTGGCTGCTGTCCGCCTCCGCGCTCCTGTCCGCTGTCACCGGGACGCGCGCCTCCGCAGGTAAGCGACTCAGCCCGAGGGTGGCACCGGCTGCCTCCGCGCCCTGGGGAGGCTGGTTTGGGTGGCGGGCGCGGCTGCGACGCGCGCCTCATTCCTGGACATAAAAGGGAGTCCTCGCCGCTCCGTGCGCTCGGCGGTCCTGCCCGCGGCTCCCGCGGGGTTGTGCAGGGCATCCAGCTGCGAATGGGGTCCCGCACAGCCGAGGTGGCAGAGCTGGGCGCCGCGCCTCCAATTTGGGACAGGGAGGGACTTCGGAGGCACAGTGACAGCGCCGGCAGCAACAGCCTCGGCGCACCGTGCGTCGCCCTCAGGTTGTGCGCTGGCCGGCTCCAGGTAGGGGCAGGTCTGGGGTCCTCGAGGTACAAAGGTCCCGAAGCATGACCACCAGCAGGAGACCCTGGCCACTTTGCCGCGCCAGAAATAACGGAGCTGAATCGCTCTTGTGCTTAATTTAGCTCCGAGTTGCCAAGAGGATCATATCCGTTGTGGGCAGTAGCATCATAGGCGATGGAGAGTTGTGGGCCCAGAGCCGGGGAATCTGGTCTCTTCTATTCTCTGGGCCTCAGTTTCCCCACAAGGATTCAGGCTGCTAGATGAATTGGTGGGTCTGAATTAAAATGGGGTCTCCATTAAGGTCTGAATGTGGATTATGAATGGTGACTGGACTGTAAATTTGGACAGAGGATTTTACTGCTCCGTGACTCAGTTTCCTTATCTGAAAAGGCAGAATAATTAGTCTGCTTTACCTCCTCCTAAGGATACTGTGAAGATTAAAGGAGAGATTAGGAACAATGTTCTTTCCGTATGCTCCTGGAACACAGTAGGTGCACAATAAGTGATAGAAATTACCACTTGAGCCTTGCAGTAACTGTGTGTGGGAAGGCAGTGCAGGACATCACGGTGCTGAGGTTGGGAGAGGCTGTGGAAGTGGCCAGTGTGAAAGCTAGAATTTGAACCAGGTCTCCAGGCTCCTGTCCTTGCCCAGCCGTTTCAGGGCTCTGGCTCCTGTCGTGCACCCTGCAGGAGAACCAGGCTCTTTGAACAGCAGCATCCGACTGACCCCTTTTGGATTTAAGAGATTAGTACACAGCCTCGACCGAATAAGGGAGTGGGGAGACTGGGGAACAGCCACTCCTCCCCAAAAGAAGCTGGGGTTTGAGTGAGTAGTCTTGGTTAACTCTCTGTGTGCATGATGAAGTCCGGGACAGCCCAGACTTGCCTTCTGCGAAGTAAGACCCAAATGCAGCGAAAGCTTTTCCTGCCAGAGCGTCCAGCCTGGCATTTCTCGCAGATCAAAGGGCAGCTGGAGCAGTTTGGTCTCTCAGTACCGTGCCCACGGCAGAATGTTGCCGTTTTACATGTGATGTGGGGCACTGCCAACGCAGCTGCAGAGGCAGCTTCAGTTTCTGTGGTCTCCCGTGAACTTTCCTGCTGCCCCTGCTGCCTCAAAAGGAAGAGGTCTAGGAAAAGAAACCTTGGTGTTTCTCTCTCTCCTCCTGAGTTTGTAGCTTGGTCCCCTGATGTTAGGTCAGGGCTGTTTCTAGCCCAGAGGAAGTCCTGTTACCATCCATAACATAGAAAGAGAGGGCCAGGAAACCCTCAGGAGGGCCATTTACAAATCCTGGTATTCATCTCCCCTTTAGGAATCTAATGCGAGTTCCTGGAGATGGGAGCCATCCAAAGTTTGTGTTCTGTTTAATATGGCTAACACCTATAAAACACTCGTATGCTCAGGTGGAGTGTGAACGTGTCCCCACTCCAGGAGGTGGGGACCGAGGACTGTTACTGTCTGTGTTTTTCAGATGAGCAAATTTAGGTCACATGTCACAAGCCTTCTAAGGGTCTGGGGTAGGATTTAAACCAGGAAGTCTGACTCCATCATCCTTGCTGTTAACCATTCTAGTATTTGATTAAAGGAGCTTCCCCGGGAAGAAAGGGCCTTGGGGGCCCCAAAGTCTAGTGATCCCCATAATTGAAGTATCATGATGGTAACATGAGCCTATTACATCTGCGTGGCATCGTGCAGTTTACAGAGCAACATTTACCCTCCACCACGACACTGGGTCTGCCACCCAGAGGGGCTCAGAGAGGGCACGTGATTTGCCTAAAGCTACACAGCTGTTCCTGGGTTGATCTATGACAGCCCTACCTGTCTGTGGACTCTGTAACTGGTGCTGTTTCTCTCACGGGGCTAATTTGAGGCAGCAGTACTCTAAGTGGTTTGTGTGAATTAACCCTCTTCTTCACAACAACCCCATTTATTATCCTCTTTCACTGATGAGGGAACTGAGGCACAGAGTCTTTTATCCAAAGGCAATTACAGTTTGGAGTCAGAGGGCCTGGCTCTAGAATTTGTGCTCTTAACTGCTATGCCAAACCCTCAAACTAGGTGATTTGTAAGTTATGAGCTTGTTGGTTTTCTTAACAGTTTGACAGTTTCTTAAAAGTTAAATACGCTTACTCTACAACCTAGTGATTCCACTCCTAAATATCTACTTCAGTGAAAGAAAAGCATATGTTCCCCCAACAGCTCCTCTGTGAATGCTCATAGCAGCATCCACCATGATAGCCCTGAATGGAAACACAATGGTGAACAGCTGGTGAACAGACGAACAAAATGTGGTACATCCTTTCAATGAAATACTACTCAGCCAGAAAAAGAGATGAAATTCAGATTCATGCTCCAATTTAGATAAACTTTAAAAGCAATAAGTTAGACATAGAAGACTGTGTATTGTTACAGTTCATTTGTGTGAAATTTCTAAAAAGTGAAACTACAGAGATAGGCCACATCGTGGTTGCTTAGGCCCGGGATAGAAGCAAGGAGTGATCGCAAATGGGGGGTACTTTCTGGGGAATACTTTAGAGCTTGATTATGGTTATGGTTGTGCAACTATAAATTTACTAAAACTCCTCTAACTGTACACCTAAACGGGCTGAATTTCATGGAATGTATGCTGTATTTCAGCAAAGCTGCATATCTTTGCCAGGGCACGCAGGCTCTAGATCTGGCAGGGCATCCTGGTGGAGCTGCTAGCCACCCTGGCAGTGATCTGGCACACAGCTTGGTGCTCACGAGCTGCCTTCTGGGAAAACAGGTTTTGAGTTTCAGCCAGGTCCACCTGCACCTCTGGGCCTCCAGCTTTACTGTCCATCGTGTTTCTCCAGGAATATCACCGCGGGCCCACGGCAAGGCTCTCCTTGTTGGGATGGAACACAGGCATATGATAATTTGCAGAGAACGGATCTGTTGAAAAGTGGATCTTTGTAAGCCTCCTGATATTCTTCCTCATAGCCCCCACCAAAAAATATTTCAAGCATTGGCAAATGTGGGTTTCACCACTGACTCCTTCTGTGAATTGAAACGAGTCACTTTCCCCATTCTGAGCCTCAGTTTTTCCATCTATAAAATGGGGAGGTAAGATTCACTGGGTCCCTTCTAGTTTAAAATGTTGGGAAACCAAACATTGTTTACCTAGTTTGAGGCTTAATTATTCTACATAGTTGAGTTCAACAAATATAAACTGCGCACTGACTCTGCCAGCCTCATGCTGGCTGGGGACAGAAAGGAACGACTCCTCAGAGTTCACAGGGAGAAGGCCAAGGGCACAGGCAGGCGTGATGCGGTTTTCCCGCAGCTCTTCTCACCCAGTATTCATTGTGTCTCGTGTGCCGTCAGCTCCTCCTCTTGAAGAGACTCTGGTTAGTGGGGTGCCCCCGATGGGTCAAGGCTGGCTGCAGGACAGCATTGTGCCTTCCCGACCTGACTTTCCAGTGTCCTGGGAGTACAGTACCTGCTGTTTGGGAAGATAAGCTGCTCTTCCTGGGACAGGGCTGATGGTGTTCTAATTTGTTCCTGCTAATAAAGTGGTGATGCGTGCAAGTTACTTGCCTTTCTTTAAACTGTTTTCCTGGGAAATATCACATGCACCCCAAGGAGGGCCTGCTGGAAGAATCTCCCCAGTGGTTTATCTGGAGCAGAGGCCCCATGCTCCAGGCCGGACACAGGCGGGCTGAGCTCGTCCGCCCTGCGCTGTGGTCCTCCCCGCCCTCCTCTCCTCCTGAGTCGGTGATGCCTCCCTGTCCTCCGTGAGAGCTGTCCTGAAACGAGAGGCCCGTTTCTCTGTGCTCTCGCCAGCACTTGGCTTGTCCCTGGACTCAATTTCAGCATTTCTCTTGGGTGCATATCAGAGTCTTACTGTAGTCTCAGTTAGCATATTCCTGATTATCGATTAAGTTGAGCACCTTTTCTTCTGCTTATGGACTATTTGCATATCCTGATGTACATTTTAATTGAAATGAAATTCCTATGACATAAAACCGACCGACCATTTTAAATTGTTCACTGGCATTTTAGTACATTTATGCAATCACCATTTCTATTAATATCCAGAACATTTTTGTCACCCCAAAAGGAAATTCCACACCCATTTATCAGTCACTCTCCCATCTCTGCCACCCCTTATCTCCTGGCAACCACTAGACTACTATCTACTCTCATGGACTTGCCTATTCTATATATTCATATAAATGGACTCATACAGCACGTGTCTCCTTGGGTCTGGCTTCTTCCATTTAACGTAATGGTTCAGAATTTACCCATGTTGTATCATGTATCACTACTTCATTCCTTTTTATGACTGTGTAATATTCCATTATGTGTATTTACTACATTTTGTTTTTTCATTCATTTGTTGGTGGACATTTGGGTTATTCCTACATTTCAGTGATTGTAAATAGTGTTGCTGTGAACATTTGGGTACAAGGATCTGTTTGAGTAGCTGTTTTTAATTCTTTTAGATATACACCTAGGAGTGGAGTTTCTGGGTCATATGTCAATTCTATGTTTAAGTTTTTGAGGAATTCTCACACTGTTTCCATCATGGCTGTACCATTTTACATTCTCACTAGCAATGTATCAACGTGTCGTTTTCCCACACAGCACCAATGCTTGCTATTTTGGGTATGTAGCTCTGTCATTGTGTGCGTGTGAAGTGGTATCTCATTGCGGTTTTGATTTGCATTCTCTCATAACCGGTAACACTGAGCATCTGCTCAAACGTTTGCTGGACATTTGTGTGTCTTTTTCGAATAAGGCCTGGTTTAAATCAAAGCATATGAGAGCAGTTCAGGATTTTCCTCTACTGACATCACTGCGCTCCCTGCAGTCTGATGCATTTTCCTGCATGACAGAGAAGTGGGGAGGAGTCACAGCCGAGATGTCACGTTGTTGGCCTTTGGTTTCCATCTCCCGAAGGGTGATTGTCCAGAGCTGACTACTTGGATCTGGCCATTTTGCCATTATTATAAACAGTGCTGCTGGGAACATCTTCAGACAAATGGCCTTTGTTTCTTTTTGGGTTATTCCCTTTGGCTGCACTCCCCCAAGTAGACTCACCCGCCGAGGAACGGAGCTGGCTGGGTACTTCTTATTGTATATTTAGAAGACTCATTCTCAGATCCCAATTCAGTCACCCTGCTGGGCTCTCACTGTGCCTTGCACGGGTCGTGCCTTTTGCCTCCGAGGGCCACATCTCTCCTCATGAACCCAGAGCCCTCCTGGACTCACATGAAACCACTGGCAGGCTTCCGAAAGAGGCATGCGATGGCTGACATTGTGCCTTTGCACAGGCCAGGGCCTTTTGGAATATGCCTGTCTCGTAGTCTACCTGGAAACTCCCATCTGTCCTTTAGGATTCTGCTCTGGGAAGCCTCCCTCCTTCCTAGGCACACTGACTGTCTCTTGGTCACGGGGTTACAGGGTCAGGCATGGCAGCCATTGATTCATCCTCTGTCTCCTCTGCTGCATGGGAAGTTCCATGAGGCAGGTGCTGGGCTTGTCCCGCTCTGATTCCCAGGGCCTAGCACAGGCCTGGCACAGAGTAGGTGCTCAACAAACCTTATTGACTCGGAGAAGAAATAGGCCAGTCTAACCTGGTCCGATGCGCCAACTTCCCAAGTCCTCTGTGGTGTGTGAGTCACCCCAATTCTGCCATGGCTCTGCTCACTGTAGAATGGCCGTGGGTGAGTAATCAAAGAAAACGAGAGGGCTTCTCGTTCTCTTTCACAACAACTAGGTAGGCTGGAATTTATGTTAATGTTACTTTTCGCTCTTTATTATATTAATTGTATAAACAGTTTATTTTCTAATTTATTTACACTTATCTTATTCTTCATACCTTCCCTTTTATCAAAGATTTTGCAGTTTATGTTTTCTCTTCTGGCTACAATATATGAGCTTACTTTCCAATTTTCTTTTAATATCTACAGCTTGATCCATTCAAAATGGACCATAGATTAGGGTGTTTCTTTAACACCCTAAGGAATCTGAAGTTGGTTCCTTTCCAAAATGGTCCCAAGTAAAATGCGAGCTATTGCCTCGTCGTGTTGGCCATCCTTGTGTCATATATCATCTAAAAATTGTTTGTCTTAATGATTTAAATTTAGTTCTGTAATCCCCATGCTACCAGTCACTTTCTTGTGTTTGTGTGTGTGTGCGTCTGTGTGTTTAAATCCACATAGCCTTGAGATTATTGTTCTGTAATATGTTTTAAACTGTGGTAAGGGAGGCTGCCCCTGCTTCTTCCATAAAACCATTAATTTTTTAGTATAGATTGGTTTAGCAGGTCATTTCCTTGTGGAGTCATTAGGTACTAGGAGTGTACTAGTGGTGGTTGGTGGGTGAGGGTTGTACAAAGGGAAGCAGCTTACACGAAACTCAATGTAGACAGTAGTGTGCCTCAGGAGAATGGGCACGCAAACAGGGCTTCAAAGTCAGAGCACGAGATAGTGGGGCCTGAGCTGCTGTTGTCACCGAAGAGCCCAGGGAGCTAGATGGCTTCAGAGGGGTTTAGAGGAGTCAGGTTTGTTGACTGATTGCCTTCCTGTGCTCCACCCCAAAGAGGGAGGAGGGGAGAGAGAGAAAGAGAGAGAGACAGTCTACAGTTAGAGCAGAGCCTGGGAGAAAGTCCAGACCTCTTCCTGGGCAGCATTTAATGAGGGGCACATAGGCTCAGGTCACCTAATGGGTGCAGCCCACTCATCATTCCCATCAGAACCCAACTCAAATCAACCCAAAGCAACTCAACACCACTCAACTCCACCCAACTCAACTCAGTCCAAGCTGCGTCAACTCAGCCAAACTCAAGCCGAGTCAGTTCTGCCAAACTCAAACCAACCCAATTCAGCCCAACCAAATCTAGTCCTATCCGGTTCATACTTGTTGAAATGCCAAAGACTGGACAGGATAGAAAACTATCCTGAGGCTGTGCCGTCTTCCCACGTTTCTTGGCTGCCTGTTCTCCTGGGGTGGTGGGCTAGCTGAAGAGCTGCATGGGACCCAGTGCCGACCTGGAGGGACTCAGCCTCGTGGAGGGGGGCGTGCAGCTTCTGGCTCGTGTGCGAGGCGGCTTGTCCTGCATGTCTCCATGCAGTGCAACTGGCTGTTACCAAAGTGGGGACAAGTGTACTTCTACCACAGATGGGGGAGCTAGAGTAATGTAAACAGCCTTGGAAGAGGAGAAATTTTTCAAAATAAAATTTAAAGTTTGATAATAAGAGATTCCTCAGAAAACTACAACTAGAGGTTCCATTTGACCCAGCTATTCCTCTTCTGGGTATCTTTCCAGAAGAATTAAAAACATCATACCACAGCAATATATGCACAGCCATGTTTATAGCAACACAGTCCGCAATAGCTAAATCTTGGAAACAACCCAAATGCTTGTCAACTGATGATGAGTGGATAAAGAAGATGTGGTTTCTTTATACAATGGAGCACTACTCTGCCATAAAAAGGATAAACTTGAAACATTTATAGGTAAATGGATGCACCTTGAGAACACATTCCTAAGTGAAATAAATCAGACACACATGAGTACATATCTCATTGTTTCTCTGGTATGAGAAGCTATAAGCTTAAATAAGGACAAAAGTGGATAATAGGTACTGTGGAAAAAAAGAAAATAGTCAAATGAGAAGGAGGGGCAAGGGGGAAGGAAAAGAAAAAGAGGAAAAAATGGAAAAATGGAAATAAAACTATTGTAAATAAGGAGGGGAAGGGAAGTTAAAAGGAGGGGCGGGGAAGGGGAAAAGAACCAAGATATATCATGTACAGGTACAAATTAACTATGATGAATACAATCGTTATGTATATCTAAAATGTACCAATAAATCTTCTTGGTTCAATATGAAAAATAAAATAAAATAAGTGAAATAATTTTAAAAAGTAATAATCATTATTAAACCTAGGGCAAAAAAAGTACCAGAAAAATAGAATTTGAAAAGATTACATGTTATCTTATGACTCAGACATAACCCCTACCAACATTGGGCAGACTATCTTTCAAGTTTAATTTCCATGCCTAAATATATATTAGCATATGAACAGATCATTCTGTAGGTTGTATTTTGTCGATTGTTCTTACTTTAACAGTCATCTAGAGAGACACTTCCCCTCAGTGTTAAACATTCTTTGTAATTGAAACGGTATTTCATTGTATGGATGTCCCATGATTAAATTAGTTGTTTTTAGTCCTTTGGGCTCCTTTTAATTTTTCACTGTTGACCACCTTCTTATGGCTCTATATTTGACTGCAACTACTTCCTAGCACAAATTCCTAATACAAATTATTGTGGTCTAGTGCATGCCCATTTTTCAGGCTTCGGTTGTATTCTTTGGAAAGGCAATGGTTATTCACACTCCAAATGCCTCCTTCACCCTGCATTTGCTCATGGCTGCTGCTTGTTTAATACAAACGGAGAAAACAACAGCAGTGAAAGGGGCAGTACCTGCATTGCCACTCCACATGGGCGCCTTAGTTGAGTGGAGCTGGGAATGCCTTCCTTCCCTGCCCCATTCACTTACCCGTTGTTCATGCGCCTTGTGTTAAGGGCTACACGAAATGTTTCAGGAAATTAGAATGTGAGAGCTCAGGTCACGAGGGTCTTGGTGGTTGTCGTCCCTGGAAGCACCTTGGGAATTCCGGAGGCACCAGTAAGGGCCAGCCGCCGGTGCGTTTTAAAGCTCCTGTTTCAATTCTAAGGTGCGCCAGGGTTAGGAACAAGCCAACCAAGGCCAGTGGCTTCTTTAAAAGGATGGTGGTCCTGAGTCCCAGAGAGTGAAAGTGCATATTCACAGTCACAACACGGGTGACAAAAGCCAGCACCAGGGTGAGGGTTAGAGAGTGCGGTTCATACCCATGAGCTCTGGGATTCATGATCATGGGTCAAATCTTTGCCCTTTGCCTGATCTGGAGCCACTTACCTCTCTTCCTTCTTTTTCTTATCTGTAAGTTGGGACAGTAATTCCTGCTTGAGAGGATTAATGAGATGAGTGTCAGGCTTGTCCATGGTGACCAGTTCAATGCCTCATTACTTCCCTGCTCCCACAGTGCTGCGGGTTCCTAGAGGGCAAGAACTCTGTTTTATTTATCCATGTTTCCCCAGCATCTGACATAGCACCAAATGGATACAATGAACATTTGACTGTGTTAATGAATGAATTAATCAAAGCTTGAGACTGTGGTGATCGTAGTGAAAACCCCGTCGTATGAACCCTTGACCATGGCAGAGTGTGTGTGTAGCTCCAGGGTCGACCACCCTGCCACTATCCACTGTGATGGTTGATGGGGAGCGGGGAGGGTGAGAGTGGGGATTCACACAACAGATACATCGGGGACAGAACACATTTCATGAAAAAAAAGTAAGGTACACTTTCTGGGGATGAGATGTTAGAACCATTCCATCCACTGGAACAGAGGGGCAGAGATCCCCGCTGATGACAGAATGATCTTAAATTCATTCAGTTCCATCAGTTCACACTCAGATTTCCCTCTAAAGTTGGCTCAGTCGGTTGCTTCTCTGTCTTCCACCAGCTGCCTTAGTCCCGGCTGGCCCTGTCTTTATTGTGCAGCGCAGAGAGGGAAGGTGACTAACTCCAAGCCGTGGTGCAGATTGGTAGCAGAGTCGGCCGGGAAAGGGGTTCCTGGCTCATAGGCCAGTGCTGTGGTGCACAGAGAGCTTCCCATAAACAAAACTGTGCTGTGTGCTAACCATTATGTTACAGTGCTTCCCATCTTTTAAATATATACTTTAGTTATGTGTATGAGTGTTTACATATAAAAATGATACGTAGAGGTACCTATTTGTGTGTATTTCATATATCCAACTCTCACAACAGCCCTGTGAAGTGGAGTTCAGTGACAGTTTGACCACAGCACACGTCTATGTTTTGCTTCTGTCGTCTTCACTGTATAAGCATGCTGCATACCACAGCCTCAGTGGTCTTCTAGCTTCTGGCTACTCTACTGTGGTCCACTGGCATCCTCAGCACGACGGGGCAGCTTGATAGAAATGCAGACTCTCCTGCCTCGCCTCTCTAGACTCAGTAGACCGGAAGATGCATTTTAAGGAGATCCTTGGTGATTCACATACACAGTGAAGCTTGAAGCTGTGGTTATGTTGCCCCTACTCAACACTCTGCCATGATCACCACCTGTGGTATGCAGAGTAACAGTCTTCCAAAGGGTCCCCGTCCTAACTCCCAGGACCTGTGACTGCGTTAGGCTTCATGGCAAAGGGTTACAGATGGAATTAGGACTGACACTCAACTGACCTCTCGAAGAGGAAGATGATCCTAGATTACCTGGTTGGGCCCAATGTCGTAACAAGCATCCTTCAAATGGAAGAGAGAGGCAGAAGGGGAGATCAGAATGATGTGGCATGAGAAGAACTTGACCAGCCTTCTTTGCTGGCTTTGAAACTGCAGGAAGGGTCCACAAGCCAAGGAATGAAAGGAGCATCTAGAACCTAGAAAACAACAGATTTTTTTCCCTTAAAGCTTCTAGAAAGAAGTGAAGTCTGTTGATACCTTGATTTTTATCCCAGTGAGGCCTATGTTGAATTTCTGAGGCCAGAACTGTAAGATAATAAATTTGTGTTGATCTAATCCACTGAATTTGTCATAACGAATTACAGTAGCAAGTGATGCTGGCTATATCACTCCTTTTGAGGCCCTAGAAGTCCCAGTAAGTGCTGTTCTGCCCTCATCTCTCAGAATAGGTGTCTTACCCACATCCTGATCTCACACCAGCAAGACCTGTGGGATGGCTGGAGTGTGGGGAGGGACTGTTATTCCCTGTACCCCCAGCACCTAGCCCTGGGACTGCCTGTAGGCCAGGCTCAAATAATGCTTGGTGAGGGAATAATCCGTGGAACCCTGATACTTTCAGGTCACCCCAAGCTAAGGAGGGGCCCCCAAGTGCTGGAGGCAACTATGGCCACAGCAAGGGGTGTGGTATTCCCCCCCGAGCCTGTATATTGACATTTACTTGTTCTTCTGTGTTGGGCAAATTTCCATAGCTCTCTGGGCCTCATTTTTTCTACCTGGGAAATGAAGGGGTCAGTTCAGGTTGACCTAAAATCACTGTTAGCAAGAAGACTGTAGCACACCTGAGTTCACTTTGGCCAAACTTTGAGGCAGAGGGGGACAGTGTTTCAACTCAGCAGCGCTCAGCCCTGGTCCCGTCATCCCGAGCATGTCCCTCACTGGTAATCCATTCATGAGTTGGGGCACAAAACTGCCCAACAACTGTGTGTATTTGGTACAGAACAGACTACAGCTGCCCCGTCTGCTTAAAATGCCAAATTACTCACTCTCCCACAGAAAGAAAAAAAGTGGGGGGTTGGGGGGAAGAAACCATTTCTCACTGCAGAGTTTTTCCATGTGACACATTTTCTAATTTTATTTCAGGTTAAACCGTCTGCAGTAGATGGCTCCTTTTCAGGGTCCCTCCACCCTTTAGGATATGAGCTTCCAGTTTAAGAAATGGAATCATTGTGTTTGTTTAATATTTGTAAGTGTGGGCTGATATTAAATTACAACTGCACGTCTTCATTTTCTCTGGTCTGGGATGTTTGGCCCTGGCTTAGTGGTCAGGGTTCCTTGGTTCCAGGGCTGGCTGTGTCAGTCATTTCTGCTTGGCCAGTCATTTCTGCTCTCTGGATGAAGACACTTAATGTGCAAAGCGGGGGAAGGTTGGCTCACAGAGATGGTGCGGCTGGATTGGAAAATGTCTTTTGCTGGGTCCTTTTCTCCCTCTTCCCTTCCCTTCTCTTTTTCTTTTTTACCCAGTCCTGGGGATTGAACCCAAGCCCTTTGCACTGAGCTATATCTCCAGTTCCTTAATTTTTTTTTTTTATTTTGAGACTGTCTCACTAAATTGCCTAGGCTGAGCTCAAATGTACAATCCTCCTGCCTCAGCCTCCTATAGTGCTGGGATAGCAGCTATGTACCACCCTGCCTGGCTTGCTGGGTTGATTTCTAAGAGTGATTCTAAGGGTTGTTCTGTTTGGGCCTGGGTTGGAATCGTGTGCATCTGAGTTTAGATCTGCCACCAGCCTTTGTAATCTCTGCACTATTGCTCCAGTGTGTGGAATGACTGAGGCATTTTTAGTACCTGGGAAAAGTACTGCAACTTTGTTTCAAAGTGCCCCTGCAGTGTCTCTTGCACGCATTCTCTCCCTGGCACCTCTTGCCTCACCCAGTTCAGGCTCGTGCCACGTCTCTCTAATGGAGGGTTGCAGCAGCTGCCTTGCCAGTAGGACCTCCCCGCTCTGACCTCTGGCACATCTTCTTGCAAGCAGAGTGGCTTGTCTAAAACACAGGTCCAATCATGTTGCGTCCATTCTTCAAACCATTCTGCACTTTCCATTACAGCGTGGTAAGTTCCAGCACTCTGGGGCTGCAGACCAGGCCTCTTCTCCTCTCACGTCCTTCCCTGTGCCCTGGCTCCAGCCACACTGAGCTACTCGCTGGTCTGAATTTACCATGCACATTCCCTTCACATCCTTGCTAGTCTTTTCTCCTTTAGAGGTTTGCTCTGAACACTCTGCTCCCTGAATCGGCAGCATTGGCCTCCCCAGAACGCCTGTGAGGAAGGCAGGTCTCAGGTCTCGGCCAGACCTGCACCATTGCAGTGTGTCTCCCCCATGATGCATGTGGTGCGGAAGTGTGCGCCGCAGTGCTTTGTGGCACGGAGGGAGGGCAGGCATGGCATCAGGCAGAGCTGGCTTAGTTCCTGTGGCTTCTCTTGGCATTGCTAATGCCTGGGATCAGAATTCATTGGCAGGCCCATCTCACCAAGGAGCAGAAGGGCCAGGCCAGTGTCATTCACCTTTGGAGGTCAGAATCATTGATGGGGGAGATAACCAAAATCGGATGGAGGAAAGGTGAAAGAGCTAACAAGGACTTTTCAAGGTGGGCAGGGAGATAGAATTAATCCCAGAATTTCCAGCTGTGGTAGAAATGTCCATCTACCTGTGGTCGCCTGGTTGCTTTTCATTCATCTATTTGTTTACTTTTACTTAATAAATATTTATTGACAACCAACTGGCTACAAGGCGGTGCGTGATGTGTTGGATATGAAATGATGAAGATGTGGCGCCTACCCTCTAATGGGGATGTTAACATTAAATAAAGATTTGTACAAAGAAACTCAGCATTGTAAGTGGCAAATGGTGCTACGAAGGAGTAGAGGAGGGTATCGCTGGACATCTAATCCGTACTGGGGTGTCAGGAAAGTCTCCCAAGGAGCGACATTTAAGATGAAATCAGAGAGGTGAATAGGGAAGGGGCTGGGGCTGGTAGGTCGGAAGAAGAGTAGGAAGTCCCAGATAGAAGGAACAGGGCCAGGGTTGAAGAAACAGCCTATGAGCAGTCAGAACATGAGAAGGAGAGGAGGAAAGGGGAGGGGGGGTTCCTCTGGGAGGAAAGTGGAAGCTGTGTCTGCTTTCCCTAGCTTGGCCCTGGGTGCTGTGGTCATACAGCACTCAATGCCTGGGGGTGCACCAGCTGAGGGCCTGGGGTGCAGGTGGGGTGCACAGCGGGACTCTGGGCTCTGCTCTCTGGCCTGTGTCTGCCTCTATTTATTGGAGAGTGAATTGCTTCCTGGTGTTGCTCAAGAGAAAGCAACTTCAGAGACTTGCAAGTTAGGAAACAGGGTTACAGTGGGATCCCTAAGCTGCTGCTAAGAGCCCCCAGGCCATGTGCACGCCATCCCAGCTGCCTGGCAAAGAGGCGGGGAAGGGCGAGTGAGGGAAGCTTAGGCCCTGGTCAAGGAAAGTGAGTCCTGGCCCTGCAAAGTGGCATACTGTCTGTCCTGTGATGGGCTAGGCTCTGACATGATCTCCTTTTATTCTTTGTCTCTCCCCGGGTCTCTGTATTAGGCATGTACATCCATAAACACAATGCAGAATGCTCTTGCCAAGGAACAGAAATGCGGTCTTGGGAGGAGTGTCTGGGGTGGGGAGGCTTTAGATGCTTGCACCTGGGGTGTGTGGGGGTGTGAGTCCTTCAGAGAAGCTTGCTCAAGTGGGATGAGCATGGTGCATTGCCCTGGTCCTGTCTGTGCTCCTGCCCCAGCCATCCCTTCGGAGACTGCTTCTCAGATGGGCTGTCTCGTGGTTCTTGGCTGTGTGACAGCAGCCTGCAGAGAGCTGCACTGTTTATTTCCTGCAGCATCTACTTTACTCAGCGGTTGGTAAGTTGGGGCGAGGAGACCAGTAACAACTAGAAAATAATTGAGAGTGCTTTTACATTATTAAAAGAAACCAACACATGTGTTATGGAGTGGAAACTCAAGCACTTTAAAGCAGAAGACTTTAAGTCAGTTTCCAAGTTCCTGCAGGGCTCTTTGTCTAGACTCAGGCCTGTAGGTATAGGGCTCCCTCTCTTTGATGATGAGACGCTTTAGTGGAGATGGTGCTGTATATAGATTTGAGGTCCCCCAACTGTGGAAGAGGCTCAGAATTATGGCAAAGGGTGGCAGGATCAATTCTTCATAAATGTTCTCTGTTGACAGACAGCTGACATGCAGGTATGGAGGAAGCTGCTCATGTTTGATGTTGACAAGATGGCTGCCCGCCAAAGCTCTTGTACTCAAACTGTCAGCTCCAAGAGGGAAGGTACTTGAATGGTGCTTGACATACAGCAGGTGCTTCATAAATGCTTGATGCATGAACAGCAGTGTGTTTCTGTTGATGACTTTGGGACGCTTGTGTTTACCTTTCCAGGAATAAATGTGTGGGGCTGCCCTAGCCTGGGAAGCTTGGGTGGAATGTGAAGAATGCTGCTCATGCATATGTATGTGGGAGACTGACCAGTCATGTTCCAGTTCCAGATTTCTAAGAACTGGAGGCAGCCTCCTACCCACTGTGGTCCATGCTGCATAGTGGCTCCTTGTGGGCGAAGGCCCAGTCTGCCATTCATGTACCTTCCCTATATCACTGCCATCAGAACCTCCTGGGAGCTTGAGGGCAGAAACTGCTGGACTCTGAGGTTCATTTACTTGATCTCTCTCATATAGCAGATGCAAAGATGAAGATCCAGAGAGAAAGGAACTTGTTCACATGTGTGGTTCTAGAACTGGGTTGAGACTTCCGTTTTCTGCCTACAGGAGACACCACCCTGAAATTGCTGGGTGCAGCTTGAACATGGATGTGTTGTCAGTCTGCATCCCTCCTTGGGCGTTCTGGGAGGGGTGCTGTCCTCCTGGCAGTGTATGGCTAGGAGCTAAGCTTTGGCATCATCAGATGGACTCCAAATCCCAGTTCTGTCATGTATTAGCTGTGACCCAGGCATGTCGTTCAGAAAGAATGTCGATTTCCTCACCTGAGCAGAAGTGTGCTTCTGCCTGGGTGGGTGGGGGGTGTGAAAGCCTTACAGGGGATGCTGAAGTCTGAAGGTAGAGCTGAGGACAGCAGGTGTTCAGTCACACGGGCTCCCCCCCAGCACAGCTTTTAAAATTCCAAGGCCTGGACCTCATTCCCCAGAGACTCTGATTGGAATGAGGACCACGCACCAGCTCTCTGAAGTCGTCCATGGTTCACTGCCCAGCCACGGTTGATGAGCGCATCCTAGACCCTCTGTGCTGTGGACCAGGGCCGCATCTGTTCTGTTCAACCTGAATCTCCAGTGCTAGTGGTAGCAGCTGCATGGTCATGCTTGGTAATTATTTGTGAAGTGAACAAATGAACAGGACGTGGTTGGTACTTGACATCCACCTTGTACTGCAACAATTATTGCCATTTCTGTGTCCAGATAAGGAAACTTACGCTCAAAGGAGTTAAAGAACATTCCCAAGGTCGCCTGGCCAGTACATGGTAGAACAGGAAGTTGCTTGCAGTGTCTCTGGTGCCCAGTTCTCAGCTTCTGGTCTCCACTTAGGTGTCTTCTGAGTTCTCTCCTTGGAAGGTCTGAGTCCCTCACATGATTCTAGAGGCCACGAAGTTTTCCTCCAGCAGACATTTGGGGACCGCCAAGCTGCACTTTAATCTGCATCAAACAAGAGTCAGCCTATTTCAAATATGACTTCAGGGTCACCATCTGTTCTGGCTGCTCCCTTAAACTCAAATCCCACTTCAGAGCCCAATGGGACCCCAGCGCTCTGCAGAGAGCAGGTCTCTTTGCACAGTTGAGCCAGAAAATGTGTAGAAGGATGTAGAGTGTTTGAAAATAGTAGAACAAATTTCTTATGTTGATTTCCCCCTCCCCAGCAGCATCAGAGTCATTGCATGTGGGCCACAGGCCTCCATTACAGACACAAACAGTTCATCCCTGCAGTAGGCAGCCAGTGTGGACAAGCACCGTGCCGGGCACTTTTCCATTCCTTGGGTCATGGGTGAGTATGGCCTGGATAGTTGGGAACACGCCGTGCTGTGGGTGCTTGAGTGAGTCTTGCCATCAGGCTGGGCCTCAGTTTCTCATCTTGGGACTAGTGGACCGTGTATATCCTGAGGTCCATCTCAGGCCTGGTTACCCTGATTGTTCATCTGCCTCGGTAGTGCAGGCACGATTTCACGGTGCCTGCAGAAGCCATGAGCTCATTCTGTCCTCACTGCTCGCCTGTCCTGGTTGACTTCACACAGGCCCATCTGTTGAGATGCCCCAGGCAGTTCCCAGGGTGGCTTGACTTTGCCCAGGGTACAGCATGCCAAATGCTGAGAGACTGCAGGAAAGAAAGTGCCTCTCCTCTGTTGCCAGATTCCCGCCTGCGCTCCACATTCCAAGTCGCCCAGTCCCACCCTCTCCTTGGCACGGGAGGGGAAAGGGCCCAACTGCCAGGGACAGCAGCTCGAAGTGAAGGGGCGGCTCCTCCAAAAATGGTCAGCTGGAGCCCTTCAGAAACTTTCCAAGGCACCTTGTTGCCTGTCACATACATTTTAGTCGCCCAGGCCTGACTTTCAAGTCTCCCCACTATCTGGCTCATCTCCTAAGTGCAGAAATGCTTAAGAATAGAAAGAAAGTGGAAGTCTCATCCACCCCATTACCAGCTCATGGCTTTGATCTCCTTCATCCTCAGTCCATTCATCTGAAAAAGGGGGTAGCCATGGCTCCCACCTTATCAGATTGTCCTGAGATTAAACGAACTCAGGCCTTTTGCTTAACATTTCTCAGGATGTGTCTGTCTGGACCCATATTTCCCTCTTTCTTTCTTCAGTGTTTGTGGTTATCTGTGGGTCCCATGTCTCCTTTTTCTGGAATTACTTACGTATTCCCAGCTTTCTTAACCATGGGTTTGCTCTGCTCTCTGCTCACTCCGTCCTGTTTATCTGTGCAAAGCGTATGAGGCCTTTCTCAATCACTTCCTCCTTCAGGCCCTTTCCAGAACCTCCAGTGGGCAGGAAGGCCCTGCTAACCTTTGCTGTGCTTCACTCATGGCCTCAAGCTCAGGCCACTCTACTAGGACTCTGTGTGTTGGTGTCTGGTCTCCTTTACTAGGCTGAGAAGTAGTCGGGACTGAATTTCTTATCTTCTCCATCCCACTGAGTTCAACCCAGGCCAAGTCCAGACGCTGACCCATGGATGTTGATTGTCGGCAAAGCCAGACGTGGGGCCATGATTGAGTGAATGATGGGGAAGACCAGTCCTGCCTCTTTTTCTGGGATCCAGTCTCCCCTTGTGAGTGTGCTTCCCGAGGGCTAGGATCATGTAAATTATGACTGCCTGGAGGCCTGTGGTTAAAAACGTACCAAAGAATTCAGGACACACCCCAGGGCATGCTTTACTTAGAGACTTATTGAAACTTAGGGAAAAAGCTCCAGAATTGCAGTACTTTTTTGAAGTTCCTCCCACCACTCCATGGACCTCCTTCCAACTCAGTGCCCATCTCTGTGGAGGTGGGGCTTCATCTTTGCAGGAAGACCTGCTCTGGTCCTGGGTCTTGGAGGTCTGGCCTGTCTCATCTCATTTTGTCCAGTGGTTCTAGCTCCTACTCCAGCATCTGGATGGGCCACAAGCAACCCCCTTGGGCCTCCAGCCAAACCACAAGAACCTAACAGTCTGTCACAGAGAAGAAGCATCTGTATCCACACGCCCCACCCAGGCCCTTGTTTCAGGGAGGGAGAAGGTGGAGGCGGCTGGAATTTAGTCTGAAGTCTGAGAAGCCTGTGTGTCTAGCAGAGGCACTCCCAGCTGGGCTTGGAGGTGAGAGCCGAGGGCAACCATTTTGCAGAAGGGTGGTTATTCCAAGCCACCTGCTTATGGGTCAGCTGGAAGGGTGGATTGCAGCCATCCAAACAGTCGACATTAAGCCTCTAGGTAGCTGTGAGTATATCTCAGCAGTGGGACTCCAAGGACAGCTAGGCTGTGAAGTGCATATTAAACTCAGTGGTGCTGATGCGATTATGTGACAATTACTGGCATTCAGGAACATATTTTATGATTGATTATAGTAAATGTGGTGTGCTAAGATGAGCGCACAATCTGTCTTGTCCGGCATCCATGGAGCTCTTTCATTTACTTACACGTGCGTTATTTATTCATTGATTCATCAAATGCTGATCTTTCACCAAATGTAGTGCAAGGCTCTGTGTTAGGGAAGAGGGGGCGAGTTGAGAGATAAAGAGATGAAAATGAGCGTGCTGCCTGTCCCCCAAAGGGTCTATAGGCCAATGCGGGACACAGGCAAGTGAACAGAGAGTAACAGAGTATAAGAAATTGGGGCTTCTTGGGAAACTCAGGGGCGGGGAAGGGGTTGTTCCTGGAGAGATGATGTGATTCATTTGTGGACATGCAGGAGACCTGCGGGGAAGGGGAAGCCACCAGATCCAGCTTCCCAGTGTAGCTGGAATAGCCTTTGCTGGATGTCTTCAGATCCCTGAGCCCAGTGGGTGAGGGGAGACTGGAGTAATGCTCGGGAAGTGGCCCCTGCAAGCCTCTCCTGGAAGATGTGGGACCACTGTGCCCTGTGTGACTGTCCCAGGTGGTAGCATGAGTAGAGACCAGAAGCTTCCTCCAGGCTGCAGAACCCTCGCGCATCTCACCCAGGCCCAGTGGCTGGAGCTGCCAGGCCTCTCTCCATCCCGGTTACTTCAGGGATGATCTGGAACAGGGTTCCTGCTGGTCAGCTTCCTTCCCTCTCAGTGGGGGCCACTTGGCGGCCTCCTCCAAGCCCCAGGACATTCCTGTTTCCTATTCATGGGATCGAGTCACTCAGAGGACTCAGCATCCCATCAGCCTGCTTGGGACATCACTCACTTGCTGTGCCACAATTACAGAGAAGCCCTATCCTTCCTGTTTAGGTCTGTTCCTTGCTAGAAGCATCTGGGGTCCTGCCCCTGAGCCCCATGCTTGGGTCTCAGCCCCTGCAGCAGACCCCTCTCCAGCTGGCTGCCTGCTCCTGTCTCCTGCCCCTCGATTCCCCCGTGAGTGAGTCACACTTAGCCCCAGCAGCAGAGCAGACCTCAGACTGGAGTGTACACCAGAGATACCTGCAGGACTGGGGAGAACACAGGATGCGGGTCGCCTTCCCCAGAGTTTCTGATGTGGCAAATTCAGAGTCGATGCTGAAGATTTGTATCTCCAGGAATTTCCCGGATGCTGCTGCTGTACTGCTGGTCCAGGCAGCATGCTGTGAGAAACGCGGGTGTCACGGTTAAGCACACGGACTAAGACCCTAGGCTTTCAGGGTCCAGATCCTGCCTTACCAGCTGTGTGGCCTGATCCTGCTGCACTTCTGTTTCTCACCTACAAAACGGAAGTCATCATAACACTTCCTCCCTGGAGGAAGTCGTAGTGAGTATGGAATGACCTGGGCCAGGTAACGCATGTGGAATTCTGCTTGGTGCATGAAACATTCAGCAAACACAAGTGTCCTGGGGCTGCTCTACCAAAGAACAACAAATAGATGGCTTAAAACAACAAGAATTTATTCTTACACAGCTCTGGAGGCCAAAAGTTTGAAATCGAGGTGTCACAGGTCTCCACGGGAGAATCCGTTTCTTACCTCTTCCAGCCTCTGGTGGCTGCTGGTGTTCTTTGGCTTGTGGCTGTGTTACTCCAGTTTCTGCTTCTGTGGTCCTGTACCTTCTCCTCTTCGGTCTGTCAAATACCCACTCTGTGTGTCTTATGAGGACACTTGTCGTTGGATTTAAGGACCATCCAATGCATCCTGGATAGTCTCCTTACTTCAAGCTCTTTAATTTATATCTGCAGAAACTCTTCAAATAAGATGACATTCAGAGGTCTCTGAGACTAGGATTTGGCTCTTTCTTTCTTTCTTTCTTTTTTTTTTTTTTGAGAGAGAGTCTTACTATGTAGTTTAAGCTGGCCTTGAATTCATTGTGTACCCCAGGCTGGCCTCAAATTTGCAGTGATCCTCCTGCCTCAGCCTCTGGAGTGCTTGGATTACAGGCACGCGCCACAGCCTTCAGGGAGTAGCAAGAGAAGAGAGGGTGGCACCCCCCCCACCCCCGCCAGTGCCTGCTTTTCCAAGCCTGGGCTTCTACACCAGCGGGCGATGGGGTCATTGTTTGCTCTTAGCTGCAGAACCCTGTCTTTGCTGAGACTGGAGCTAGAACCCAGTATCGTAAAAAAAACTAGGAATGCCTGAGAGGGGTGTGTGTGTGTGTGTGTGTGTGTGTGTGTGTGCGTGCAGTGCATGTGTATATGGGTGTATCAGATGAATGTGGTGAAGGTGTGTGAGTATGTGTCTATGAAAGTGTTTGAATGTGTATATGAACAGAAGCATCTATGTGAATGTGTGTGTTAGTGGGTGGCATGTGAATATTTGAGAGCATGTGTGCGTTTATGAGTGAGTGCATGAATCTGTATGATTGTATGTCACAGTGGAAGTGTGAATGGAAGTGAGCCATGTGTGCATGTATCTGTGTGTGTGTGTTAGGGTTGGTGGCTTCCTCAAAGCCCCTCCTTCCCGTCCTTGCCTTGGAAAATGCCCCTTGGGGGCTGGGGATTTAGCTCAGTGGTTAGAGTCCTTGCCCTGCAAGCACAAGGCCCTGAGTTCAATCCCCAGCACCACAGAAAAAAAAAGAAAAGAAAATACCCCTTGAAGGCCTCAGGTCCAGATGTCTGCACTGGCCCTTGTCCGACCTGTCAGCTGGAGCTGCGTGCCCTCGAATGCAGAACCTGGTGGTTTGCAGAAGCCAGGAGTTGGGGGTGTCCCTTCCAACAGGCCTCTGCGTGTCCCCACAGTGCACCTTACGTGCCCTTGGCAGTCCCCTTCTCCTCCAAGCTGTTCCCGTGTTTTCCTTGCACAGCCTGCGCTCAGCCTGCCTGGTCGGGGTGGTGACTCATTTCAGCTGATGTCATTCTCAGGAGTCAAGGCCCTCGACGCACTCAGAGAGTCTTTGTTCTTCACGTGGAAGAGTAAAGAGCAATTGACTACAGAACTCTTGGCTGATGCACGGCTGCTCATGCTTGCCTGCCCCTGTGGCCTCTCCGTGTCACCTGGAGCACGTGGTCCCTGGGGCGGCTCAGAAGCTTGGGGAAGGGGAGAAGGGAGGGATCTGAGGTCCTAGCTGTGGTGATAGCAGGAGCCACCACCCACTTCCTGAGGCTCTGCAGCACCTCCTGCACTGAGGCTGATTACTGCCAGGCCTGAGGGGGTCAGCGTGTGTGTGTGTGTGTGTGTGTGTGTGTGTGTGTGTGTGTAGGGGTGCAGTTGGTGAGCGGGCCCAGGTCACAGAGTGAAGGAGTCATACCCCTCTCTCTCCAGGCTGACCCCACAGGCCATTGCTCTCTGGCTGTCTTTTTTTTTTTTTTTAATTTTTATTTTTTTTACCAAGAACATGCATTGGTACATTGTATACATAATGATCCCATTTATCATGGTTATTTTGTACCTATACACG
>PVJO010021350.1:0-30141 GCA_004026905.1 Hystrix cristata | reverse complement strand
CCAATGCCAGCTCCAAGGAGAAGGGGGCGGGTTTGCCTCATGTCCCCACCTCACCTGCACAGGTGTGCGGTCTCAGAGCAAAGCCCATGGAGAGGGGAGGCCCTGAACAGCGACCTGTCCAGCTGCGTTCTGCCCCTCCTGGGCCAACCTCTCCCTCCCTCGCCCAAGGGACTGACACGCAGATCCTCTCCTTTCCTCTGGTGTAGGAGGTATGGGCAGCTGTGCCTGCCCTGGGCCTGAGGACATCTGTGTACAACTCAGATCACCTGTCCCAACCGGATCCCAGCTCCCCACGACGACAACAGCCACTGTGCCAGCTTCCCAGCAAGCGGCTAGCTCAGCTCTGACTAGCCACCTTGAGGCCACTCGCCGTTGGGTCGGGTCACCTGTGACCAGAAGATGGGATCGTTCAACCAATGAATCGGGAAGCACTGAGCCAGCACGGCGTCAGAGATTCAGAGTCCCCAGCAGAGCACTCCGCTTTCCCATGGAGGATACTGCAGTGCCAAGACCCCGGGCACGTCTGCCCTTCGGGAGAGACCCAGTCCTACCTATACTGCGATCTGCTCTTGCCACTGAGCTTAGCACCCTCAGCATACGATCTTTTTCCTTTCTATATAAAATCAAAAACTTTCAGCGAGGTGTGGTGTCACAGGCTCATACACCCAGCACTCAGGAGGCTGAGGCAGGCCAAGGCAGGCTGCCATGAATTCAAGAGCAACCTGGGCTCCATAGTGAGCTCAAGACCAGCCTGAACTACATAGCGAGATCCTGGCTCAAAAAAATGAAAAATAAAAATAAAATCACCTTTTCGCTTAAAGGAAGCACTCTGGAGTGTCCAGATCACCGGTGATGCCACTCTTGTACTCTGGAGTCATTATTAAGTCAAGTCGGGTTATTTAAACACACGCACCTCAATGAGGGGCAGTTGATCTGATAGCAGAGCCAGCTGCTAAGCCACTAACAGGTGGAGATCACAGTCAGCGTGGATAACCTGGACCGGGGTGAGTCACGTCCTGGGCGGGATGGGTAGACTGGCGCCAGATATGAGATGTCATCATCCCACTCCTGCCGAGAACAGGCGTATGTTACTTCTGGAAATTTCCACTGACTGTTCTCAGGCCTTGGTTGATTGACCCTAATTTAAAAGAAGAAAGCAAATCCCAGATGAGGGAGGAGTACTTGCATAGATGAGGGTTGTCAGAACCAATCTAGATTTAACTGCACAGTGACACCGTGCACAGAACCAATCAGAAAGGTGCTCTTTGGGACCAATCGGAATCTTGCTATTTTCAACCCCTCGTTTGAAGCTGTTCACAGGTCCAATCAGAAGATGCTCCTTGCCATGCTTCATTTGCATGTGGGCACGGCCAATCAAAAGACTGCTCTTGATCCTTTATTTACATACGGCAGGAAGCCAGGTGAGTTTTCCCCTCGGACGGTTCATACAGGGCCTGAGCTGAGGGAGTGGAGGACAGGATGTCTGTCTCAATGACTTCTTCACGTGAAAGAGAGATGTGGGATGCGAGAGACTCCTCTTATCCTGGGGGCTGCTGTGAGCCTGCCTCCGTGATGTGCTCTTTTCTCCCTTCCATAAACGTACTCTTGCGCTGCCTCTTCCATGTGTCTTGTCCAGCTCTTTGCTCGGGGCACAAAGAACCTAGCAAAACCCCACGGACCCTCCATCGGGTAACAGAATTGCTGTGTTAAACCCTAAGATGGCAGCAGGCGAGCAGGAGGGGGCCCCGCACACAGGACTGCCGGACAGACAGGTGTGGACAGATGTAACCAGAGCCCCGTCCCGTGCTCTGAGTTGCAGAGCCACTCACTAGTTCGGTTCGGCCCTTGCTTTTTCAAGCCGGTCTGTCTTCGCAGCCCCTGCGGTCAGCCCCCCAGTTCTGCGCTCTGCTGTTTCCGTCAAGCTCTCCGTCTTTGGGGAGTCTCTGTTATTTGGGGCCTCACCTCCGACACCAGTATTTCCCAAAGTCCCTTGCGTGGGAGCCCCACTTGGCTGAGAATGCCATGTGGGCTTGGTGACAAAGGTGATAAATTTTATTTCTCAAATACTCAGGAGCGATTACCAACTGTCAGGCAGAGCTATACGGACTTAAGTGTCGGGGAGATCCCGAGTTAAACAAAGGAAACGGGTTTTTCTGCTGCCCACGCCTTCTGGGGCACCAGCGAAGCCCGAGACAAGGGCACAGGTCTGCCTCGAGGTTTATCATGCGGGTGTGCTTTCCAGCAGCATTAAGGATCCCGGAAGTCACACCGTCCAAGAGACAGGGACAGTGATGACGCTATCTGTAGCCATGCCCCACCTGCCACCTCTCAAGCCCGCCTCCTGGCAGGCACACCCTCTGCTAGCATTAACTCCCCAGCAGAGTGGCAGCAGTCCATGGTGTCTGTTGCAGTCTTCAGCTGTTTATTTGTTTTGAGACAGGGTCTCACTATACACTCACTAGGAACTCACTGTGTAGCCCAGACTGGACTCAGACACCTGGCAATCCTCCTGCCTCAGCCTCCTGAGTGCTGGGATTACAGGTATGCGCCACTGTGCTCAGCTTTGAAAGCTTCTTAAGAGGTATGGCTATCTTGCTTGGAAAATCTCCATGGCAAGGTCACGTGATAGAAGAGGAACGACCAAACGAAAAGAAGACAAAGTCCTGGATAAGGACTCCAGGCGAGCATCCTGGCCAGGCCCCGTCTCCCATGCCATCCCCACTGGCAGCAAAAGGAGGGCGACGAGCCACCCTGGACACTCCGGGCGGGCGTTCTCACACGCAGTGGAGACCACGCTTCTCTGTAAGCTCTGACTATATTCCGACCCACAGAATTGTGAGAGATCGTATGTTGGTATTGTCTGTCTTGGTCCGTTTTCTGTTGCTGTAACAAAAATATACCCAAATCTTGGTGCTCTTCAAGAAAAGAAGTTTGTTTAGCTCAGGGGCTCTGGAGGCCCAGGAGCATGGCCCTCGCACTGGCTCCTGGGGAGATCCTCCTGGCAAGCAGTGTCACAGAACAGGAGCCCGTGGGTGACAGAGGTCACGGGGTGGAAAAGGAAGTAAGAGATCTGGTGGAGCTGGGCTCAGGGGCACACACCGGATATCCCAGTTACTCTGGAGGCTGAGGCAGGAGGATTCTAAGTTCAAGGCCAGCTTTGGGGTCCTGGGGAGACCCTATCTCAAAATAGAAAGGGCCAGTATAGCTGGGCATGGCAGTACAGGCCTGCACTCCCAGCACTCTGGGAAGCTGAGACAGGCGGATTGCAAGTTGGACCCCAGCCTGCCCAACCTAGTGATTTAGTGAGACCCTCTCTCAAAATAAAAAATAAAATAAAGGGCTGTGGATGTAGGAAGTGTAAAGGTCCTGTATTCAATCCCCAATACGTCAAAATAAATAAACAAATAATGAATATTAAATTTAATAAAAGGGCTGGGATGTTGCTCAGTGTGAAGGCCTTGGATTCAGTTCCCAGTACTGAAAAAAAAAAGAATGAATGAATGAACGAATGAAAGAAGGAAGGAAGGAAAAGGGAGGGGTTAGGGGTGTAGCCCACAGTAGAGTCCATGAGATCAATTCCCAACACTGAGATGAAACATTTTTAAATAAAATACAAAGAGCTATCTAGGAAAGGTGAGTTCATCTCATAAGAACCTGCTCTTGAGGTAAGCAAGCCAGGCAGAGGAGAAGGGTATCAAACCCTGCCTGGGGTCATGGCCTCTGACCTGTGACCTCCTAGTCGGCTACCGCTCCCAAATGTTCCGCTGTCTTTCAGGGTCTCCACACTGGGGCCACGCAACCTTCCAGGGCTCGAGTCTCCGGGGGAAACCCTATTTGAGCCACAGCACACTCTAAAGCCATTAAGACTTCATGACTTGTGGGAAGAATTACTGCATAAGCAATATATTGTGCCTAAATTACATTTATAAACACATATCTGCTTCAAAAATGTCTCATTTTAGAGGAAATACATTAAATACCATTTATAAATACCTAGACAATGTCACTGTTTAATCATTTGCCACTTCTTACTTTTGTAAATAAACTCTTCATCAGTTAAAAAAAAGCCAAATAAAATTATGAAATATTTAATCACAGAGTAATTAATTTAACTATGCCTGTGTCTAACAGCAGACAACATTTAAACACATCCATACAATAAGAAACTAGGGAAAAAGTGGAACATGAGACACCCATTTGTTTGTAAGAGGCAAATCTAATTTAAAAGTACACGTGCTTGTTTAATAGCAACTGGGAAATTACACATCTAACAGCAATTAAGAAATTATAAATTCCTCACATCTGGACAAATTCCTAATGTTAGTGATACAGTGTTGTCCTGTTACTCACAAGCTTGGGGATACTAATTATCTACACACAGGATGTAAAATGCACCAGTTGAAGGCAGCTCCCCTTCCCTCCTCCTCCCCGCCTCTTCTCCTCCGACCAGCTTTCCTTGCAACCCTAATCCTTTCCCCCGGAGCATCCAGATTGCAGAGTAGGTGGCAGGAGCCTGGGTTGTTGTGATGTGGAGTTCTGTAAAATGCACACGTGCTGTCCAGACAAGCCAGGAGCAGCCTGCAGCTGCATTGCTGTATATGTCGTAAGACTCAGCTCTTGGATTCACAGGATCCTAAATCCCGGCTCCTCACTCCCTTCCTTAAATCAGGGATCTTCTTGGTTAACTTTCTTTCTGTCTCTTTACTTATTTACGAGACAGGGTCTTGCTATGTAGCCCAGGCTGGCCTTGAACTCACGATGATCCTCCTGCCTCAGCCTCCCAAGTGCTGGGATTACACACGTGCACCACCACACCTGGCCCTGGTTACCTTTATTGTGGTATGACATTCTGAAACACACACAGAAATGAGGCCACATGGCTATTTTAGTACATTAAAATGATTAAAGCAGAGTTGTAGAACGAGAACTTTACACATTTCAAGGTAATATGAAAAGACGTTCTAAATAGCATTATGTCCAATAACCCCCAAAAGTCATGCTGTTCAAGGAAAAATTAGAAGAAAGTAAGGCATTTTCTTTCCGTTTCTGGCACCAAGTGTTTGGAGATCAGCATAGGGTGGAATGCTCACTATTTTCTTGCAATACCTGCGTCTTTCCTGCTTTAAGGGCTGACCTTCTGCTCTCTATATCTGCGGATCCCAGGACAGATGCTGGGGTGCAAAGACGTATTTAACGGAAGAATTATAATCCAGGCCGACTTGCATCTCTATGGCTCCTACAGGAATTTATGACTTCTCTTAAGCAACAATAGCACCTTTCTATCGGTCAGCTGTCTGTCTCTGGGACGCAATACCCAATGCCCACCGCTGAAAGGAGGAGTGGTTTCCTTTGGCTCATATAGTTTCAGAGGTTTCAGTCCCTGATCAGCTGACTCTGAGGCAGAAATAGCACGGTGGAAAGGTGTGCGTGGCACAGCTGCTTTACGACAAGGCATCCAGGAAGCACAGAGCGAGGAAAGAGCCCAAGAGGAAGGAACCAGGGCTAAGCAGGGTCCCTAAGGTTACACCCATGACCCACTTCTCCCAACAAGGCTCCATCTCCTCATACCCCGTGCAGCTGTGAAGCCAGCCAGGAATTAATCCATCCCTGAGGTGAGAGCTTTTGCAATCCAACCACCTCTCCACAGGTCCCTGAATCCAGCCAGTTGACAAGCAAGGCTAGCCAGCACACCCCTACTCCACTCCGCTTCATCTTTTAGCTTGAGGTACAGTGTCTTGTTTTGTTCTGCCTGGAGACACATCTCCCTGTGCAGCCCACACTGGCCTCAAACTCCCGACCAGCCTGCCTCCATGCTGGGATCCCAGGTGTGCACCACCACGCCCAGCGTGGTGCCCTGTTGGGGCCGTCTCATCACAGACTGGATCCTACTGTGCCAGTCTGAAGGACAACTGCCATATTAACGGAAACAGGTCACTGTCACTAAAGCTGAGTTTACTTGGGGGGAAATATTTCATTCAAGGTGCCGTACCTGAACACGGCAGAAATCTGGTTCTCTAGCTGTGTATCTGCCTGAGAAAAGGCCCTGGAGAAACTCCATAAGGACGCTCTACCGCGAGAGCTGGGGACCCCTGGCAGTGGGACAATGAAATAAGTAGACCCCTCGTGTGACCCTGACAAAACCACAAAAGAGGACATCAGCATGAAATGAGAAATTGTCACGAAGAGAAAACTGAAATACACCCTGGTGTCACTTGTTCATGTCATCAGGGTCCCCTAGTGCTGCTGTCCATGACACATTCCACGCACATGTCTAGATGGGGAGTTTTATCCAGAGAAAATAAAAATGGATTCGAACAAAGATTAAGGACTAAGGAAATGACAACTCACGGAGAAGTGTGAAGTGAGAGGAATGGGTCAGCGATCACAACACGCAGGCTTTCGGGGGGCTTTACTTTCCCCGCTTTCTGCTCACATGTCCAGGACAGGTGACAGGAGATTTCCTGCCTCTCTGTCCACCTCCACACCCCAGAGACACTGGTCACATTGGACGGTCCACTCCCATGGCCTCATTTTGACTTAAGGAGCTCTTTAAAAACCCTACGTCCAGCCTGGTATGGTGGTGCACGCTTGTAATCGTAGTGCTCAGTAGGCTGAGGCAGGAGAGTCACTGTAAGTTCTAGCCCAGCCTGGGCTACATACTGAGTTCAAGTCCAGCCTGGACTACAGAGACAGACCCTGTCTCAAAAACACAAGAAGAACTTAAATCGAAATGCAATTACAGTCTGAGGCGTTGGAGGGTTAGAACTTCTATGTGTGAATTGGAGCAGAGACAGCTTGCTAGCAGGAGCCCTGCCTACCCGGTGGTCACATGGCATCAGAGCAGAAGAGCAGAAGGGTATTGCTGCTGCCGAAGAGTTAACATGCACCCCATAACAAGAGCAGAGTCCTCTGATGGTCGTGTGTGAAAGATAAATCTACATACCAAAGCATGGATGTGACGAGGAATTGTTAGATGCTTATTAGTACCAGAACCAGACCACACCAATCAAAATAATCAAATATGCGGACTTATCTGAATAATTGACTGAACTGTCTACCTGACATTCTACTGTGAGTTCAGGTTAAATCCCCACTTACTGTCAGAGGAACCTGACTCCCCTAGGCTAAGAACTTGCACGTACAAGCCTCCCTCTCGCGCTGAAGTACATTCCATGTTCCTTTTTATTTTTTTAAACTTTGAGACAGGGTCTCACTAAATTGCCCAGGCAGGGCTCAAAATGGTGACCCTCCCGCTTCAGCCTCCCAGAGTCCTGGAATTACCAGCCTGGCTACCACCCCGATGCAATGCCACCCTCTTGGTTTAGACAGATCTGTCCTGCCACTTACCAGCTTTGGGATCTTTCTGTACCTCAGTTTTCTTGTTTGTAAAATGGAGGCATCTGCAGGGTGATTATAGAAGTCAAATGTGGGTTACAAATACATTTGCATTGCAAATACAATGTACGTTATTCTTTCATGTCCCATTCAATACATCTCAGTGACACGTGGCGGTGTCTTCCTGTCACTTCTCCTCACATTCTTTGGTCTCTGTAAATGCCCCTGCACATGCGCATTTTCCCTTTCCATTACTGCTTTATTATTGCTCTTCTTGTCCATATAGACAACCCCCTCGCTGTAGCCTGTAGCCTCTTAGTTTCCTTAATTTTTTTTTCATTTTTTGAGACAAGGTCTCACTGTGTAGTTCAGGCTGACCCTGAACTCACTGTGTTGCTCAGGCTGGCCTCAAATTCACAGCAATCCTCCTGTCTCAGCCTCCTGAATCTTGTTGAGATTACAGGTGTGTGCCACCACACTCGGCCTTAGTTTTTAAAACTGCTCAGTCAACTCGAGAAATTCTCTCTATTGATCTCTGATTACAGTCTCAGAAAGTTGAGATTCTAGCTACACTTGGAGAATAACCTGTTTATGAAAGACAGGTGTTTTGAAATAGTCTATTACACTGATTTCTTGGGGACCAGTTCTAAAGGTGAACACTAGATGGCAACATTTCTAAATCCTGCTGTTTTCCCAACACTGGGCATCTCTCAGGGCAAATGGGAGGCCTCAAAATGCGAGCCTGGCTGCACAAGCCTGAATCCCCAGCACTGTGGGAGGCTGAGGCAGGAGGGTTGTAAGTTTATACCTAGCCTGTGTGACTTAATGACTTAGTGAGATGCTGTGTCAAGAGAAAAGGGGGAGGGATAAGGTAGCTCAATGCAAAGGCCCTGGGTTCAATTCCCAGTATTGAGGAAAGAAATGTGGGAGAGACCGTGATTTTTTTTGTTTGTTTGTTTCAATTTTATTTGGGGAGCTATGGAAGAGGGATTTTTTTGTTTTATTTTGGCTATTCTGGCAGATACAAACATATGATTCTTCAGTTACTTATACTATTTCTATTATTATTTTTTAAATCAAATAACCCTTGGAACAGCCCATAAAGGAACTCTTTGGTATTTCATTTTTAAATATCACTTTGTATATCTTATATAATAACTGGGTTTTATCTTTGAAATTTTTTTCTAGTTTTGTTTTTCTTAAAATAACAAATCTGAA
Source organism: Hystrix cristata (assembly GCA_004026905.1). Classification (NCBI taxonomy): domain Eukaryota; kingdom Metazoa; phylum Chordata; class Mammalia; order Rodentia; family Hystricidae; genus Hystrix; species Hystrix cristata. The sequence continues at coordinate 21,588 of PVJO010021350.1, read as the reverse complement.
TTGTGCATATTTATTATGTAATATTCATTTTGTGGCATTTTAAATATTTAGTTCTTTGAGCTAACTAAGAAATTTTTATTTAATTTCGCAAAGACCTAGCAATTACATTTTATATGATATACATAACAGAAGGATAGATCTTTTTTCTGTTTTTTCATAATTTTACTTATGGAAATTTGAGCTCAGAAAATGGAAAATAAAAGGTAACAATTTCCTGACAATGAGTATAAGGGAAAGCAGAGGCATACACTTTTTAAAGAGTAATTGTTTTCTAAATCTTCTGCCCAATTTTCATGGGAAATTACAGTGTTAGCCGAGACTTCATTCCTGGTAAAATTCACCATTCATTAAATAAAAATACTTTTTATTATAGTTAAGACAAGATGGTTTTAATATAAAAGATTGTGTAGAACTAGACATGGCAAAGGTTGAAAATAATTAAAATTTTAAAAAATACACATAATGCCCTTTTGCCTTAACCTCAGGAAAAATAATACAATATTTGGTCTTTCCCACCATCGCGCTGAGCAGCAGGGAAGGCACAGCGGTGAACTGAGTTCAAAGCCCAGTCCTGAGATCCTCCCGGCTCTGCCGCTGGGCCGCGCTCTGGCTTTGCTCTTCGGCCATCTGTGCATCTGGGGAACGTCTCTGTCCGTGTCGTGTGGCTGTAACAGGAGAACTGAGGTGGGGTCTGTGTGAGCAAAAGAGGTTTCTTTTGGCTCACACTTCTGAAGGTCTTGGGGAAAGGCACAGGCATTGGATTCTGGAGCAGGCTTCGTGGTAGGCAGCATCACAGGATGAGAGCATGCCTGAGACAGATGGACAGACACACAGACAGACAGATGGAACAGATGCATGGCGGGACAGGCAGCTGACTGGGAATGCTGGGCTCACTCTCTGGTAACTACTGTACCCACCTCACAGGGTCAGTCCAGCCTGGGGAACCCACCTCCAGGGCAGGCTGTGGTCCTTCCCAGGTCACCCACACTGGCCCCTCGCAGGTCCCCCCCACACCACTCCGGGCCCCCAGCTGGGGCCCACTGTGTCCAGCCAGAGCTGGCGACTCAGGAGCATGAGGGTTAACGAGCAAATACAGGCAGAGTTCCTCAAACAGCATCTGGTGGAAATGATAATACTTTGGATATATGGGATTAAATAAAACGTATTAATTTTTTAAAGTACATACAGGTTAATCTGAGGTATGTAACAGTATATTAGGATGATATAAATGAAGGATCCGGTATAGAACGTTCAAAGAAATAAACAATGGCACTGTAACACAAGCAGGGAAAAAAGGGCTATCAGAAACTGGATCTGAAAAGGAAATGAGGATTTGCCAGAACTGTAATTGCTTGAATTAAAAAAAAAATCAATAAGTGGGTTAAACAGGTTTGAAAAAGTATTTAGAAATGAATTCAGATATATCAATTATAGATCATACAAATAAAGTAAACTTACCAGTTAAACATCCGGTTGCATTAAAACTTCAGCTAATTATTGTTTACAATCGGGAGCATAAAATATGATACCCTTGGGAGGCTGAGGCAGGAGGACTGTAAGCTCAAGCCCAGTCTGGGCAACTTCACAAGACCCTGTCTCAAAATTACATAAACAAAAAATGAAAAGGTCTAGGGATACAGTTCAGTGTGAAAACCCTTGTTCATTCCCCACTACTGAAAGTATACACGCTCACAACACGCACACGCACACACACACACACACACACACACACACAGAGTCATATAACCGTGTGTGTCAGATACTAACCAAGGTAAATTTTGGTGAATATGAGTGTGGAAATAGCCCTGACAACGAGACGACCATCTCAAAACATTAAGAGAGACTGTGTTCATCAGATGCTTTGACGATTTTCCTTTTGCATGTAGCTGGTAAAACCGAGGGAGTCACAAGGCGACGTGGACCAATCTGCCATAGAATCCTGCAACTTTCTAAAGCCTCCAGGACACCGGAAGGAGGGGGAAATGCACAAAGCAGCAGGCCTCGTGCAAGCCGGGGTCTGGGGGACGGGAGGATGAAGTGGCCTGCGAGGGCAGCCAGGATCAGCCTGGCCATCAGCCAGCCCCTGGCTGGCCTCCTGCCTGGGCGGCTCCGCCAGCAGAGCCTCGGAATACCCCGACCACGCGTGCCCAGCCCCCGAGTCATCCCATGCAGGCCAGCGCGAGGGCGCGGGCACCAGCAGGTGGCGCCAGACTGCGCTAGGACCTGGACGCAGGGTCGTGGAGCAGCGCCCGGCACTGCGCAGGCGCTCCTCGCCTCCTCCAGAGGGACCAGAGTAATAAAGGCGAAAGTTCTCCTCTGCACGTGGGAGAGGACCAAGAGATGTGGGGGGAGGGGGGGAGAGGGGGCACAAGAATGAAGATGCCGTGTGCATGCGCCAGCTTCCCCTCCGGAATGGCATCGCTGTGTACTGCAAGTACTGGAAAAATAAAACTTAAAAACAAATAAAAATTCTAAAAAGTCAGAAGTTTGAAAGAGAGGCAAAGGACTTCGTTATTTCACAACTAATATGATAGCCTGTATAAAGAATCCTAAAGACAACTTACTAGAAAAAAATAATTTTACAATAAAGTCAAAATGGAAAATTCACTTGCATTTCTGGAAAATCTAACCGGTCTTCAGTAAACGTTTCTCTAGCATAACAAGCAAACAGAAAAAGCGGGGGGGGGGGTTGTTTTTGTTTTCTGGTGCTAGGGCTCGAACTCGGGGCCTTGTGCTTGCTAGGCAAACACTCTAACCACTGAGCTAAATCCCCAGCCCTGAAAAAGCAATTTAAAAGGGGATTCCACTTAAATAATTCAAAAATAAAATATCTAAAAATAATCTGGTAGAGGATTATAAAGACTGTACAGAAAAATATTTTATTATAAAATATTCATAAGGGGTTGAGGATTTAGCTCAGTGGTAGAGTGCTTGCCTAGCAAGCACAAGGCCCTGAATTCGATCCCCAGCACCATCCCCCCAAAAAAGATATTCATAAGATCTTGGGCACAATGGTGTATGCCTGTAATCCCAGCACTCAGGAGGCTGAGGCAGTAGGGTCATCATGAGTTTGAGGCCAGCCTGAACCACATAGTGAGACCCTGTCTCAAAAAAACAAAAGAAAGAAAATGTTCTCCCTTCCAGTACAATTGCATGCATTTGGACCGAGGGTGGTAGACAGTCACCATTTGGAAACAACCGTAACACTAATAATTGATTCAGATAAAATTGCTCAGAAGGACAAAAACTATTGGTTTGAAATTTGGTAAGCAATATAGTTACACAGTCTCTGACTCTCTCTCAACAAATTAATTATTTTATGTGGGAAATCGTACTATTAAGAGTGGATAAACCTGAAAGCAAAGTTGACCTTGCTCAAAATGGAACACCTGACCTTTTATGAGTCCTCCCAAGGGGCACTGGAAAGATCGCAACCTCACTTATGTGGTTTTCCTGCTGCAGATGGGAATCAGAGCATGGCCTCAACCAAACAGCCCAAGAAGAAAATTCACAGGGAAGGACAGCCCCGGCCTGGATGGGGCGGGTATACAGGACATTTTAATAGGACAACTGACAGAAATTTAAAATGTACTACCCCTTAGATATAACCAGTGTTAATTTTTCTGATTTTGATCATTGAACATGCTTGTTCTTAGAAAATACACACTCAGAGCTGGGTGTGGTGGCGCAGGCCTGTAATCCCAGCACTTAGAGGCTGAGGCAGAAGGATCTCTGGGAATTCGAGGCCAACCTGACTCATGGCACTGGAGGACTGACTGTCCTCACTCCTGCAGAGGGCTGGGCCAGCCAGAACCCTCATTTCCTGGTCCGACAAAGAGGACAATCCGCAATGCCCCTGGCCAGGGACACCTCCATCTCCTGTGAGGAACCCAGTGACCCTGGACATCATGGGTGAGCAAATTCAATTGCTGGTCGATTCAGGAGCGGCTCGCTCTGTTTTAACTTTCTGCTCTGGAAAACGCTCCTCCAGATCTGCAGCCATAATTGAGGTCAAGGGGACCCCTAGTCAGAGCTGTTTTACACCTCCTCCGACAGGTCAATTCGAAGGTCAAATGTTCAACCACAAGTTTTCATTGTCTCATGGTGTCCTCCTCCCTCACTAGGAAGAGACTGACTAGCAAACTAGAGGCGGTTCTCCAATTCCGACAAAGGTCAAAGCCGGTCTCACGTGCTGAAGTAACCAGGTTTCCCTGACCTGATTAGTCAAGAGGCAGATCCTGCTGCATGGCATAACAGACTACTGGGAGGACAAATTCAGCAACGCCAGCGCTTATAAAGTTAAAAGATCCCAGCCAATTTCCCAATTGAAAGCAATATCTAATCGAAGGCGAGGCCCTCAAAGGCCCCCAGCCCCTCACAGACAGGTCTCCAAAACACGGCCTTCTGCGGCTCTGCCAGCCCCCCTGCAATACTCCCATTCTCCCCACAGTGATGCCCGCAACATTATTTGGGGTGGCACAAGACCTCCCTCTTCCAATATCTTATTAATCTGGGCCATCCAACTGCGTGGGAACAGAGTCCTGCCAGCTCCTGGCCCGGGGACCACCTAGTGTCTGCCCTGGGGACCAAGTGCTCATTAAAACTTGGACAGAAGGGACTCCCACAGACCAATTAAAACCACAAAGGAAGGGCCAGCTTTTCAGGGATCCTCACCACACCCACTGCGGTAAAGGTGGCAGAGATGGATATTCGGGTTCACCTCTCTACGAGAAAGTCGGCTGCACTCGAACTTTTAGGGTCACCGGAAAGAAGAAAGCTACTCCAGTGAAACTCCGGAAGACCTGAAGCTCCTCTTCAAAAAGCAAGACTCCAGCACACTCCAGGTACAGACGGGGAGAGTCACTACCGAGCCCTGTTCCACTACAGCTTAAATGGGCACTGTGTGGGATGGGATCCACAATGCGCATGGTCTTGCTGGGACCACGGCTCTCAGGCTCTTGGTAATTTATCTAATATCCCTTTTCCCCTTGCTTTCTTCTCCACAGCAAGTGTGGAAATAAACCTTAGAAAACTTCTTGCAAATAATAACACAAAAAATGATGTCTCTAATTGCTGGATCTGTCATAGTTTACCTTTTAAAACAGAACAGGAAATATTCTGACCTGCTCCTTCTCCTGGCTGGGCTCTGCCTCCTCAACCTAATAGAAAAGTTTATCCATGGAAGACTTCAGATGGTGATCCAGCCACGGCCCAAAACTCTCCTGGCAAATTCCCCAAGTTTCTCCCATTGAATGACAGCTCAGCAGTTCTGCACGTATAGGCACTAACTCCTCTTTTCTCAATGTCTTCCGACAGGCTTTTTGTCATCCCAGCCATTGAGCCACAACATCCCAAGGTAGCCACAGAGCCCATGATCCCCAGCAAGCAGGGCCTACAGCCCCTCTCAGCTATAAGTGTCCATATGAAGACAGAGACCTCCCCACCCTCGGCACCCCATGAAGGATTATGGGGATTCATGTCTCTCAGGGGGAAACAAGGCAGGAGATTAGGGCGTGGCTGGTTGACTGGGGACATGGGTGTGACCTGTCAGTCACAGAGATCCACACTCCTGTGCAGAAAACAGTGCCCAAGCCTTGGGACCAATCAGAAAGTGCTATCTTCAATTCTCTGGCATGAAAGCAATCAGGTTTTTGATGGGACAGCCTAGATCTGATGTCAGCAGGAAGAATGGGTACAAAAGATGGCTGCCATTAACCCTGGGTGCTCTCAGCAGCTCCCTCTCACTCCGCAGAGCAGACTTCTTCTTCTACCTTTAATAAACGCAAAACCTCTCTACCTTTTGTACGTGTCTCATCCAGTTCTTTGTTCAGGACACAAAGAACCTGGAAAGAGACTTTGGAAAGGGCCTCCAGCCCCCTGGAATCTGGTAACAGTTATCGCCTAAAACAGTCATCTTTTCCTTCCCTCGCTTCCTACACTGAATGTAGACATGGCAGACACAGAGGTGGATATAAGTCTGGGATTTTCAAAGACATTCACAGCACAGTCCTTGGATGTCACTGTACTAGAACTGCTTTCACCCTTGTCACACAGGATCCTGAGAGGTTCCTAGACCTGCCCCCCTGTAGAGTTGAGTTGCGGGTCTGATGAGTCCATAACAGAAGAATTTTCAGGACACATCAGGGAGAGGCTAAAGGGTTTATTGGACAGAGATTTTAAAAGTGCACACTCAAAGCAAGGGAGTGCAGGCCCTCGTGAGGGAGAGGTGCATGATCACGTGGAGCTGGGTAGAGTCAGGGTTCTTGGGGCGTCTGCAAGATGGGCAATCTAGAATGTGCCTTCCTCCTGTCACAGTTCTCACCTGGCGTCTGTGTCGGAACGCAAACCACTCACCTTATTTGAAGTAGCGATCTGCTGCCCACAATAGCTGAGCATAGTGGTGCATGTCTATAATCCTAACACTCAGCAAGCTGAGGCAGGATGATCACTGTGAGTTCAAGGCCAGCCTGAGCTACAGAGTGAGTTCAAGTCCAGCCCGGACTACATAGTGAGATCTGTTGCCCCCCCACCAAAAAAAAAAAAAATATATATATATATTTTTTGCCGTTTCCTGGCAAATAGAGTCCTGTGGGAGGAAATGTAATTTAGAGTTGAAAAGCACAGGCCCAGAGCCCAGTTTATAGGCTTGCAGACTCCCAGGAATTTAAAGTGGGTGATCTGGAAGAGAAAAAGGCTTAAGTAACTTTTTTGTCCTGAAGCTACAGTTTCTCTCAAAAGCACAATTTTAAAATTCTGACCTTCCTTGTGTCCTGTCTGCCTCTTATTTCTTCCACCCCACCTCACTCTGGGAGCCCTGCAGCGGACCCTGGTTTTCCCAGAACGGGACTGTGTGAAAGAGGAAAGTAAAGTTCCTGAGAAATCTAAGTGCAGAGTAACTAACTGGCAGCTCTGGGGACAGATGACGTACACAGAGACAGAAGGGTGCAAACTGCATGGGAAAGGGAAAGATCAGCAGAGGAATGATAAAAAGTTGCCTGTCACCAGCACAAAGCCACATCTTCAAAGGTAGCTCAACAAGCCGGCCATGGCAATGCATGCCTGTAATCTCAGCGCTTGGGAGGCTGAGGCAGGAGGATCACTGTGAGTTCGAGGTCAGCCTGGACTACACAGTGAGTTCACAGCCAGTCCGGACTACATAGTGAGACTCTATCTTTAAAAGCTAGGAAGGTAGCACAAGAGACGAAAATGCTGCTCTTTGTTTCAATTCCCATATTAAGAAAAACAGAGAATGTTTCGATGCATTACTTATATTGCTGCCAAAATTATCCTCAAAAAATAAGCTTCGTGGTGGCCGATGCAGGAAGAACACAGCACACTGCTCCCACCACAGGACGGCAGCTGTCTGACCAGGGACTCGGGATTCGGGAAGGGAACTGAGTAGATGTTCTCTGCCTTTCTCTCCTGAATGCCTATCAAGATGACAACAACAGTATTTAAAATGTGCAGATCTAAGAGGCCAGAAGAACAGGAGAGAAGACCCAGGAGTCAGGAAAGAACATACTCTAGCCGAAGGACAGCTGATGGCTTAGACGGACAGGAAGCTGAGCCTGTTTAGGAAGGGACCAGCTCACGAAGACTTCAGAACCGGAACCAGGGTTTGCAGGAGCACAGTGTGAAGCTGGCATTAAGAGAACCCTTTGAGCCAGGCGTGGCAGTGCACATCTGTAATCCCAGCACTCAGGAGGCTGAGGCAGGAGGATCGCCATGAGAGTTCAAGTCCAGTCTGGGCTACAGAGTGAGTCCAAGCTAGTGAGACCCTGTCTCAAAAAAATGAAAACACAAGGAATAAAAAGCACCGACTCCCCAAGCTTAGGGCTGCCCTTCTATGCACGGCCACCCCACTGCCGGCCTTACATGTGTCTCATGAGAGCCAGGAACTGAGGCCCTGGCACAGCACCTGCAGGGCGCCAGGACCCTGGCTCCATGACCACATAGAGCCCAGAGCGTCGTCTGCGGCCAGGACTGTGCGGGGGACACAAGGAAGGGAGGTGACCCCGCACCCAGGGGCTTACTGTCTGCCCTGCCCCATACCCACTACCAACTGCATTGTGAAACGCGAAAGAAAAAGTCCAGAAATGAACAACTCATGAGCTTTAAATAGCAATAAACTGTGTCGCGTACATGAGCCAACGCCCCACCATGCATGTAACCATTATGCAAACCTGTACTAAGAAAAATAAGAATTGAAAAAACAACTGTTACTCCAGTGTATCCTTATAATTGTCCTACTTTCTTACGAATCTCTGTTGCTGATCTCTTTCTGTGCCGCAGAGCAGGAGCGCTGGGAACCAGACAGGACCCAGAGTGCACAGGTTGGGGTGGCAGTGGGGCCGAGCCAAAGCCAACGGCCGGCCCAACAGGACAGAGACACCGGGAAGGGAGTGTGGCTGCAGAGGAGGCTCCCGAAGGGCCTGAGCCACACACCTCCGTGGAGCCCGTGCGCGGGGCGGCAGAGCTGAGCTGGACCAACCTGATGCTCAAGCACGCATCTTGCCTCAGCCTCAGCAGCCCTCACAGGGACCTGGGACTGCACCTCCAGACGCGTCCATTCCCATGCTAATCCACAGGGCGGCAGAGACTGCACTGTCCGATCAGCTGGTTTACTTCATTAATTCCAAAATATTTTGCCACATCTAGTGGCGCATACTTGTAATTCCAGCTATTCGGGAAGCTGAGGTAGGAAAATCCAACTTCCAGGCCATCTTGAGCAATTTAGTGGGATTTCTTCTCAAAATGAAAAGGGCTGGGGGTGCAAGCTCCACAGTAGATTGCTCACCTGACCTGCACAAGTCCTTGGTTCAATCTCCAGTACTCCCAGACACAAATTTTCTTCTTTCTGCTTTATGTTTTGTTATGTGTATTTGTACATATTTGCAGTGCATAACGATGACAAGTTCCTCGTAGGCTGCTGGGACATGTACACAACACATTTGAATTCTTGTTTTCATTCCCGTCCCCTTTTCCCCTTTTATCTCTTGGTCTCTTTCCCTTTTGCAAAAGATCTAGTCTTAAGGAATAACGAGGGCTGGAGATTTAGCTTAGGTGGTAGAGTGCTTGTGTACAAGCGTGAGGCCCTGAGTTCCATCCCCAGCAACCCCCCAAAAAAGAAATGATAAAGCTTATTGTATCTGAGAAATAAAAATCAATTTTTAGAATTATTTCTGAGTAGTGAAATTGTAATCATACCTGGTAATAAAGAATGACAATAACGTAATAAAGTATAAAAATATATTCAAAACTTGTAATTATCTTGTAACTAAATTATCTTGTAATTAAACTGTCTTGTAACTAGTGAGCATGATTGGGGTGGTCTAAATGATCCAGGAGGGCTGGCTAGACTTTCTCCTTATAAGTCAATTTTTCTTCTCCCTTTGTACCTGCTGAACGGTACAATGGCACAGACACTCCTATTTAACAACCGTGTTCTGTTCCTGTGACTAGGTTGTTAGTTGAATCAGTGGCTAAAAAAGGAATTGTATCAAGTATGCACATTACAATATTCAGAACAAAGAAATGGTCCAAGGAAACTCCAACTCGATGACTTGGCTTTTATTCGCGTAACTCTTACCTGCAGGACTATACTGTGTAACAACATAAATCTACAGTACAGTACAATCAGCAAAAATGACAGTACTGTATAAACAAGGTGTACTGTACAAAAAAAGACATTGAAGCTCTATCAACAAGATGTACGAAACTGTACAAAAAAAAAAGACGGGTCCTAAGTCCTAAGACTTGTTAAAGAGGTAGGTTGTTAAACAAGGAATATTTATACTTGTTTATAATTTAAGGTGACCTACTCATCATGGTTTTTCCGTAATGTGCATTCCTACCAAAGATATTTTCTCAGAATTTTGTGCTCTACTGGTAGAATATTTTTAGGAATTAAATAAACATTTTTCTTTTTTATACTCATGTGGGACAGTGCTTTCTAAAACCAATCTAATTATTCATCTATTTGTCTCACGAGCGGGAATCACAATTTTTGTGGCTGTTTCAATTACTGTGAAAAGAAGAGTACGTGTTTTCCCACAAAACTGCAACAAACAGCCCTTTAATTCTGCTGCCTCTTACCCTGGAGTTATAAAAACAGGCTCGGATCATGGAAGGAAAAATTAGAGGGCCGCGTTTATCATCTGAGGCAAAACCGTCCCCCACCAGCCTCAAAAATCAGGCTTTCTGAAAACATCACACTGAGAACTATGATTTTAAACCCTTTAATTTAACCTTGAACTTTAAATAGCTTTTACATTTTAACTCTGTTCTCTCATTGAGTCTTCCGTCCGGAGCCGCCGTTTGTGTGATACCGGACAGAGGATGGGCCTTGCTCACCGGCACTGGCCTTGCCAGGGACCACTCCGGGCTACGTGCCGCCAGTGGCCTGGCCGGGTGGCCGGGGTGAGGCGGCTCCCAGCCCCTGGGGGAGCAGGGCGGACAGCGGACCCCTAGACCTCCCGAACCTCCGCTTGCCTTCCTTCCGCCGGCAGGGTGGAGGAGAGGACAGAAGCTGGGCACTGTTTGATTCTCGGCTTTCAACTCCTGGCCAGAGGCCTGCATTAAACTGCCTGGAGAGTTGTCGGATAGTGCAAAGATCACGACATGAAAAACTGTCATCAGGGAAATGTCACCTTTCCAAAAAGGCCTGCATAAGTGGCTCTCAGCCATGGCGCTCCTCACCGGCCAGCTCTTCCTTAACACAAACTGTGGGCCCTACTCCCCTCAAATTCCGGATGGCCGCTGTGCAGCGGGGCTTGGCCTTGGCACTTTTCACATCAGCGAGAGGATTTCCATCCACAGCCCGGGCCGAGGCTCAGCGCCACGTCTTGATAAACAAATTCCCCAGCAGATTTGTAACCCAGGGAACCTGGTGCTGCAGTGCCCGGCGACCTTTGCTAAGAACCAGGAAAGTTACGGGTGCCGTGCAGGACTGTACTTCCAAAGGGTTTGAAGACCGAAGGCCTCAGAACATGCCTGCAAGTATCATCTCTAAGGAAGGGTTTTTTTCCCTATTTTTTACATGTCCATTGTATGTATATATCCCCCCACCAGGGATTGACCGTAGGGCCTTCACACAGAGCTGCATCCCAGTTTTGTTTTGTTTTAAAACAGTATCTCACTGAGTCACTAAATTGCCCAGGCTGGCCTTGAAAGTGTGATCCTCCTGCCTCAGCCTCCCAGAGTGCCATGAGTACAGGCATGTACCTCCACATCTGGGGAAATATCCTCTCTCTAATATCGCATGCCTTGAACCACCTGGAGCATTTAACATGAACAACACCACTTTTTTTTGATCTGGCCTAATTTCATTTCCTCAAATTAGACCCCACTGAGAAGGCGCTAGAGCAGCCTACTTCTCCTACATGGACCACTTGCCGGGGTTTGAAAGGAAAATTTAGAGTGGGGACTTGTGCCAGCTGCCTGGCTCGCAGCCCTGCTATGACACACACCAGGTGACCTCGGTCAAGGTTTCTCTCTGTCAGCTTCCTCATCACATGAGGGTAATAACTGTCCCTCGCTCATAGACCATCAGGAGTATTAAATAAGTTAATATTTGTAATGCCTCTGGGACATGGTAACTGGCAAACAGCAAGCGCTGTGTGTCTGCAAGCTAGATAGATGATCTGATTAAAATCTGTGGGCTCAGCTACACTGTGAATCCCGAGAGGGCAAAAATCACATCTACTCCGCTTGTCATTCTATGTCCACCACCTCATTTCCTGTCTTTCGCCTTGAAGAGCTGAGTAAGTGAAGAAGCAAATGTACAAGGGAAGGAGGAACCATGCAGTGTTGGGGGGGTAGGTACTCCCGTCTCCCGCAAGAAGACTCACCCGGTGTTGTCCCACACCAAGCCCAGAGTACAAGCCATGATCAAAATGAACAGTAAATATTTAATTTAAAATGTATTGCAGTGAAAGACACATTGCCCCAAATCCCCACACAGTCCTCCCTCACTTTGAACATTCTGCAGCAGCTCTGAGGTCCTTTTTCCTGGTTTTACAAGGTGTGATCAAAAATATGGTGAATGCTGCTGTCGATGCCATCTAACAGAGAGACAGCTCGTAAAAACATGGTGCACTGTCCTCCTCCGTCTTATTCATCAGCTCCGGCACTGTGTGACTTTTGGCACCTCCCCAAAGTCAAAATGACTGTGAGAGGGCAACCTGTTGAATGGTTTCAGGACAGCCAGGCAGCCAGGACAGGACAGCTAAAGACACTCAAGAAAGAGGACTCCAGCGCTGCTGCAGAAGGGGCAAGGAGGACGGGATGAGTGTGTCGGAAATGAGGGGAGGGTGCTGGAGGTGATTCACAGTGACGTGTCTTTTACCATAATAAACTGTTTCTTAATTTAAACTTTCACTGTAGCTTTTGAGCGCAGCCGGCAGTCACTGTTCTGGACGATCTGTCCCGTCCTCCCGGACCGCGGACACCACCCCGCTGCCTCCCCGCTGCCGTGGGCTCCGCTCCGGCGCACGGTGCACGGTGCACGCCCGAGCTGCGGAGAGAAGCAGCCCAGCCGCGCAGCTCGCACCCCGCACTCGCGCGAGCACCGCGTGCGCAGCGGGGCTCAGCGGGCGGAGCCGGCCGCCGCCTCCTCGCACAGCCGGGAGCGCGCAGTCCCGGCCTCGGGCCTCTCCGCGCGGCCGCGACCCCGCAGGACGCTTCGGGCGCCGGCTCTGCCCGGCTGCCGCCACCAGCCCGTCGCTTCCTCGTGTCCTATTCAGTCTCGCGCCGGCCGGTAACTAGGCACAAAACGCAACTGCAAGCTACACGTCAAACTTCCAAGTCTCACAGTAAGGTCCTGCCTCTCTCCTTCCTTTCCTTCAGGCAGAAATTATTAGCACTTGGTTGAGGCCAAGCGACCTCCGGGCCTTCAAAAGTTAAGGGAATTAAACACAACCGTGGGATAATTAAGAGCAGAGGAAAAGAAAGGGCTCTGCAAGTAAGGAATCCCTCATGATCTCAATTTCCCCTATAGTTTTCAGGAAAATAAAGCTAAAACATTGGAAATATATATATATGCCTAAGCAGGGATCCTTTCGGGAAATTAATCATACTGGAAATAACACTTTACCTCAAGTTTTTAAAAGTTTTTCTTGTTTGTTTATTTTTTGGTGCCAGGGATCGAAGTCAGGGCCTTGTGTTTTATAAGGCATGTACTCTAACCACTGAACTAAATCTGCAGCCCTAAAAATGTTTTTAAACGCCTTTAAGTCTCATAAAGCTAATTAAAGTTAATCCCCACAGCTGGCAAATAGAGTTTCTGTTTTCACACATCAGAATAGAAACACAACCGAAAACATTCACTAACAAGGCCTCTTTCAGCAAACAAAATGCACTCAGTGCCAGTCCTACAGGGGCCGAGGGGTGAGCTGGCTCCTCAGCCCAGAATCCAAGAAGCCACTGCTGTGACTCCCCCTCCCTGAGCTGTCCCTGCGGCCCACACAAGTACCGGGTGAGAGCTGTGGGTGCCAGCAGGTGAAAGAGAGGGCTTCTCACTCACGCACTGGAATCCAAAATCTCGACTGTCGGGACTCCAAGCCAGCCAACTTCTAAACACTGCCTTCCAGCTCACCCTGTTAGGGTTACGACAGAATTCTGCATTTCAACTGACATGATTTATTAATCCATGCATGCAAAATCAATGTTTAAAACAGCTGCGTGGGTCAGCTTTCTGTCCCCGCAACAAACACCTGCAAAAATCAAGCTTCAAGGAGGAGATTTGGGGCTCCCACTGTCCCAGGTTTCAGTCCAGGGCGGTGGGGTCATTGATGCAGGCCCGGGGTGAGGCAGCTCATCCTGGCAGGAGAGTGGGGTGGCACAAAGCTTCTCACACCACACCAGCCAGGAAGCAGAGAGAAAGGATCGGGAAGGGGCGGGGCCCAGGAGCCCTTCAAGCCCACGCCCTGGGGACCTGACTCCCTCACCAGGCCTCACATTTTAGTTTAGTTTTGTTTTGTTTTTTGTTTTGCTTTTTGAGACAAGGTCTCACCATGTAGTTCAGGCTGGCCTTGAGCTCACTATGTCGCCCAGGATGGCCTTGAACTTGCAGCAATCCTCCTGCCTCAGCCTCCCAAGTGTGGGATTACAGGTGTGGGCCACCACGCCTGGCAGGCCTCACATTTTAAAGGTCCCACCGCCTCCCAATTGCACCACAGTCTGGGGACTGAGCCTTCAAAGCATGGGCTTTGGGGGAATATTTAACATCCAAACTATAGCAATTTTTAGTTACTATTTTGCTCATTACTTTCTTGTCTTGATTATAGCCACATCAGAAACTCATTTATTGTTTTTGTTTTGTTTTGTTTTTTTAGAAACTCATTTATTAAAAAAATTATCGACCTTACTGTTCTCAGTGCTTACTTGTTTTTAAGGACCTCAGAATTTCTTGGGAGATTAACAGATTCTTCACATGATGTAAGACTTAATAAAATAGAGAAGGAAAAGAGATTTTCCACCATAACAATGTCCTAATGTACTTTAGCTGTGACACCAAGCAAAGTGGCAACACAAATCATAGCATCAGAAACGCTCTCTATACAACTCCAAGGAAAATGGTGCTTCTCTCGAACAAAATAAGCCTTTCACTCTTTATTAGCCTTACTTCCCAATTAATAAATCCTCAGACCAATCTTTGTAGGGGGTCATTCCTTAAAAGATCAGCAGGTGGCCTGAATGGGTCAATGAATTTCTTGAACCTGAAGCTATCTCGAAGAATACATTCACTGTGAAACACGGCAGGGCAGAATGCAGGTGAAATCACCTGGGCTCTGACCCTTGGGCCCTTCTGCAGCTCAGAATCATGCACTTTTAAGGGGGGCTGGAGGCACGATCAGCAGAGATGACGTATTCACAACCCCGAGTGCGATGGTCCTGCTTATCCATATTTTGTGACTGACTGTCCCATCCAGATGGTGATGCCCGGTGTCCAAGGCCCAGCCTAACCGGGGAGGGCAGTGAGGACCGCAAGACAGCATTGTCAGAGGCCAAGGCCACCATCCGGGGGTGATCAGAGCTGGGAAATACTTGTTCAAAATGTTCCTGGATGGAGGGTCCCTTGGGGCTTCTTTTCAGGTTCTTGGTGTCCTGAATAAGACACACGGAAAAGGCAGCAGAAGTATATATATATACTCGAGTGTGTATATATATGTTTGTATTTTGTTGTTGTTGTTGTTGTTGTTGTTGTATTTTGAAGCAAGGTCTTGCTACGTAGTCCAGGCTGGTCTCCAACTCTTGGCCACCCTCCTGCCTCAGCCTCCCCATCGTGTACCACCACACCCGGCATAGCTACATAATATTACATCTACACAGTGAGTTGGAGGCCAGTCTGAACTACATAGCGAGACCCTGTCTCAAAAAAAAAAAAGGAAATAAAATAGCAAGTTTCTGATTGGTCCATAACAGCACCTTTGTGACTGGTTCCAGGCACAGGGATGATGAGGTCCCCGTATTGGGGGTGTCCCCCCCACCCCGGAAGTGTCCTTCACCCTGTTGCATGTCTTACAACCTTACGCTGCTCAGTTCTATAGTGCCGGCATTACAGTCATCTCTCCCGGTGGCCATACTTCCAGCTCTGGAGTCCGTCATTATTCTTTTCCCATTATTCTTAGGATTAAGACGGAGAGGAGATGGAGGACCGGAAATCTATTTTCCTGTGACGTACGGCACGAAGGGTCAGTGTTCACTGAGGTTTAGTGCCCCAGGACCAGAGGCGGCCTGGTGTGTGCCAAGCAGGGCGGAGGCCCGGGACATCCGGAGCCTTCTCAGGCCACTTCACTGTCATCCTCAATGTTCTGACCCAATCCGTCCCCTGCTCCAGTCTGTCCTGTTCCTTCTTGGGCGGGTGCGGTTGGGCTCGGCAATATTCGCTGAAAGTGGAGGATTTATTACTCTTCTGACCTAATCCACCTGCAATCAACCGATCATATAACCCATTTAGTGGTCTATAAATAATGTGTAATGCAACCTCCTTTTTCAAAAAGTATTTGATGAATGAACTCATAAAACCATAACTTGAAATGACAGCGCTTTCCTCTGTCACCCCACAGGACGTTTCCTGCTCCTCTGGGCTTGCTGGGTTTGAAATGCAGGGTCCAGCATGTTTGCCATGCGGCAAATTTACAAGGGAATCATCACTTCCCAGGTGCATGCACACCAGAAGAACTGTATGCTCACAAAAAAATTTTAGAAAGTACGTACTCCTCAGGATATTAATAAAAAACAAAGTCCCAAACTGGGTGTGGTGGCACACACCTATAACCCCAGCACTCTGGGAGCCTGAGGCAGGAGGATCACACGTTCAAGGCTAGCCTGGGCAATATAGAGACTTTGTGAGACCCTGTCTCAAAACAAAAAAAAGAGGGGGGAGGGGTGGGAATGTAGCTCAGTGCAAAGGCCCTGGATTCAATCCCTTGTACTACAAGAAAGGTCGCAAAACTGGCATGCGGTACTTGGGCACAAGGGAGAGTAGCCCACAAGCGCCCTTCACGTGTGATGTCCAGGGTTTTGCGGTGTGGTATGTCGGGGCTACTAGTTCCTAAGAGACACAGGGAGATGACTGCCTTTGCGCTGGGGACAAGGCCCCAGCGTGTGTGTAACTGAACCCTGAAGTCTCCATGAGCTGAGTGCAGGAATCGGCCCTACTTGCATCCCTGTCCCTCCCCGGGACCGCTCTGGGCCCCCTCTGTCCACACCCAGGCCCCCTGGGTGCTATGCGCGTGAGTTTCCGTCCCTGCCCATAGGCCCCGCTGTGGCTGCTCCTCCTCCTCCACAGTCACCTGTGAACACCACTGAGCTGTGGGATAAAAGCCCAACACTCGCTGTGGCCTGCAGGACCTGGTCCACCTCAGAGACTCAAACCCGATGCCCGGCGCCTTGGGTTCCTCGCCGGAGCTTCCTGCCGCCTGGGGCTCCTCCCATCTCCCACCCTCAACCTGGGCTCGGGTCCACGCCCATGTTTCCTGACGCCAGTTTAGGGTCCAGCTTGCAGGTCAATGTCATCGACCCCAAACACGGCCTCCCCCAGCCCCCGGGTATAAACAAGACTCCCCCTCATGGTGCCCCAAGTGCCTGCTACTTCTCTTTCTCCACGTGATCACTGTATTTGAACATTTTTTACTGATTGCTTGCTGATTTCGGTTTTCTGAGACAGGATCGCTCTCTGGAGTCCAAGGCACATGAATCATTGTTAGAAATCCTCCCTCCCAGCCAGCTGACTGCACAGTTCTGGGCTGCTCCTATTAAGTGTAGTTGCTGATCGGCCCGGGCCATGCATAATTCATGGCTTCTATTTTAAAAGTGCTATGAGAAATCAATGAGAATCCAACACTCCCGCTGGTACAAACATCCCAGGAACAAGCATCGTCCGTGCCGTGCCATTCTCCTTGCAGAGCCATCCATGGTCCTTTCGTGGGCTCTGTCTCACTCAGTGGAGCTGTGTGTGATAAAATAGCAGCGGGCACAGGAAGAGCACGCTACCCAGCAGCTGGTGGTGGACAAATCACAGGGGCCTGGTGTGACACGGCAGATGGCGTGGCCCAGGTTGCAATGTGAGGAACGCCTGCCGTGTGTATGCCCTTGGGGTGTCTTCCCAGCTAGCAAAACCCAAGTAGATCCCCACTAAGTAGATCTCTTTCTGGTGTTCGCTGAACTGAGTATGTTTACACGGTTTGGGTGTTTAACACTACGGTGGGGCAACAGCTTTGTTAATATGTGGCCAGGGACATCAGTAAGTCATTCAGTGAGCACTTGTTAAGGCCCCACCGTGTGCCATCACAGTGCTGGGGGTCGATGGCGTCAGAGAGACGAGAAAGAGTCTTCAGGGGATGTGGGCCGACCTTGGCGCTGGGTTTCATCCCTTCCCTTACCTCTCAGGTCTCGAGCTCCTCTGGCTTCTCCGTCCACTGCGAGCCTGGCAGGATCCTTATTAAGTGTATTAACGAATTAAATGACAGAAGCCAGGCTGGGGGCGCAGAGGCAGAGAGCTTGCCGAACACGCTGCCGGCCCTGGGTTCGGATCCCAGCACTGTGAAAGGAGGGACGGTGGGGGTGGGCGGAAGCGGCTGGATCGTGCTTAGAGGTCCAGCAGCCCTGAGTCCGCAGGGCTGAGAGCAGTAGTGCTTGTACCTCATCTCTGAGTTCGGAAGCAGCCTCCCTCGGCCTCCCTCCATGCCGAGCGGCCGCACCAGCCTCCAGACGAGCGCCTCGTTCCCCTGTCGTTTCATTTGTTCTGCATGAAAAAAAGTGTGTCCAGCGTTCGGTGGGATGAGCTGACACAGCCCGTGACCCCATTACTCTCCAGACTGTGAGAACTGATCTGTCGGAGGGTCTTCAGAAGTTGCTTTGGTGAGAACAGCAGCCATTCAACTCAAAACCAGCAGGTGTGGGTGTGTCCGTGTAGGGCTCCCAGCTACTCGGGGGCTGAGGCAGGAAGATCTGAGTCTGAGGCCAGTCTGGATAGGTCAGCAAGACACTGTCTCAAAAAACGAAAGCAGGCCTCATTTCCAAAGTGACAGGCACAAACCAGGCGGTGGACCGGCTCCTGCCCGGGCAGGGACGGGTGTGGGGCGCTGGTGATGCTCACAGGGTGAGTGCTGCTGCAGAATCCAGATAAATGCTCTCAGCGAAAAGGGAAGCGCAGGGGCTCTGCTCCGCACAAACAGGCTGTGTCCAGAGCGAAGAGCACACGGATGAAAAGGTTCCCGTCACACCCTCAAACCTACAGAAGTGGGACAAATGCTGGGGTGACTGAGGGTTGTTTCAGGAACTCCTCTCCACCCATCCAGTTCTGCATCTCGCCTTATTTTAGAGATGCTATTCTTCCTTTTTTGTGTTGTTGTTTTTTGTTTTTTGAGACAGGGTTGAGATCCTCCTGCCTCAGCCTCCCAAGTACTGGGATTATGGGCATGCACCACCACACCTGGCTTCTACTCTTCCTCCTTTACAGCTGTCCCCAGAGCTGTCCACTGAGACCTCGGGACAAGGTCTCTACCTCACCAACCAGACCTCACCAGTGCCCCGGCTTGCAGTCATTGCTTTGTCACATGCTCCCCAGAGGTGACTCTGTGTTCCACCCTGATAGCACTTCCTTACTGGAGATTCTCTGTGTTTGCACCACACGCTGCCAGGGTCTCCCAGCCACCACCCGTCACAAAGCCAGCGATGCTGGATCCTGTCCCCCAGGAAGATGCCACCCAGAGTGCCACCGAGAGCTGCCGCCGTGGCCCTGGGGAACAGTGTCCATGTCCCGCATGTCACCCGGCTTCTTCTCACCACTGAGCACCCATCTGTCTCCCACACTCCTTCCTGGAAATCAAGGTGCTGCTGCCGTGCATCAGCGAAAGCCGCAGGGACAAGGATGCCAGGGTGCAGCCTGTGGGCGGTGGCCCCAAGAATGCCAAGTTTTTGGTACACACAGGACAGTGCTGGGCCCGGCAGAGAGGAGGACGTGGCTGAGCCGAGACGTCCCCAAGAACTAGTCCACCCCATGCCAGCTCGGGCTGCAGTTCAGGCACGCGGCCACCTGTCCCTGCCTCCTCACTGTCCACAGGGAGAGGGGCTTCCCCACGCCAGCCCTGCGAGGAGAGAGCTGGAAACTCCCCGTCTCCTTCCCAGGAGGAGTGAATGCTGGTCGGTGATGGTGTGCGGAGGAAGGAATAGAAGTCGCCTGTCACCCTTTGCTCTCAATTTTTTTTCTTTTCTTTTTTGCTTTTTGAGACAGGGTCTCGCTTTGTAGTTTAGGCTGCCCTCAAACTTGTTGCGATCCTCTTGCCTCAGCCTCCCAAATGCTGGGATTACAGGCATGTTCCACTATGCCCAACTCTGGAATTTTTTTTATATAACCAATTTAGAGGCTCAGGGAAAAAAAAAAAGAAAAGATCCTTTCTTTGAGATGTGTTTTTATTTAGCAGACCTGGGCATCAAACCTTGTGTTGGTATGAGTGGACAGAACAGACAGTCCCAAGAACAAAGTGTGTGGGTGTGTGTGTGTGTGTGTGTGTGTGTGGTGCGGGGTGGGGTGGAACCCAGGGCCTTCATACTAAGCTACATCCCCAGTCCCTTTTTAAGTCTTGAAACAGGATCTCGCTAAGTCACTAAGTCGCCCAGGCTGAGCTGGAACTTGTAATCCTCCTGCCTCAGCCTCCCCAAGTACTGAGGGGCCAGGCAGGCCCCACCACGCCCAGCAAGGATGGAGAATTTGCCTTATAAAGTGGTGGTCTCTTGATTTGCTTTGCTTCATTGGCCGATTTCATTTATTTCCTTACTATTTCAACAACCCTAAACTTTGTGCTTGTGTAAGGGAAGAATAATGCAACGCTTAGACATGTAGTCTTCCAGCCAGGCACACTGGCACTCCTGAGGCTGAGGCAGGAAGATCACCGAGCGTTCCGGGCCAGCCCAGACTAGGTAGTGAGTTCATAGCTTTGCCCCATCACCTCTGCGGTGGGGTGCACGGTTCCCCTCCCACGCCAGACACCCCAGACCTGGGCTGACGGCTGGGGCCAGCTGGGTGGGTGCAGGTGCAGCTCCTAATCAGGAAGGCTTGTGCCCTGTTTTCCCCGCTGCCACCTGGAGCTGTCCCCAGAGCAGCCAGGCCTCCCGCAGAGCCCCAAGAGCCCAACATGGCCCTCTCACGTCTCACATCCGCAAGGGAAACGTTCGCCCTCCTGGGGGAGGCGTGCAACAACTCATCAAATAAAACCGAGCCACAGACCTCATCCCTGCCCGTGCACCAGCTCAGTAGTCTGAAATAAGTAAACGCAGTGTGGCAGTATGCACCTGTCATCCAGCACTCTGGGAGGCTGAGCCGGCAAGATCACAAGCTCAAGCCCAAACTGGGCAATTTAGCAAGATCCCGCCTCAAAATAAAAAATGAAAAGGGCTGGATGTATAGCTCAGTGGAAACGCCCTGGGTTCAACCCCCAATACCGCAGAAGGAAAAACAAAAGGTTTTCTTGGCAGTGACCCGGGTGCTGGGAAGTAGAGGGTAGATATCAGTTCTTTCCCGGGTGCTCAGCCGCTCGGTTATCTAAATCCCCATTGGATTATGTCCCGTGTGACTGGGCCTCATCGGCACGGAGGTGGGGGTGTGATGAGCAATAAACAGATTCTCTATTTGAATAAAGAGCAAAGGCCACGGTCAGCAACCTCGGGACCTGCCAAGGACAGAGTTTATGGTTTGTTTTTATTCTTATTCTTGACCCATAGAAGCCCTGGGCAAATACCCAGGCTGGCCTCAAACTCGTGGCAATCCTCCTGCCTCAGCCTCCCGAGTGTTGGGATTACAGGCGTGCACCATCATGCCCAGCAGCAAGTTTCTGCTCGACATTTAGGAGATGGGTAGATATCAAATGGGTGAAAAGTACAGATAATCAAATTGAGTAGCAAGTACATCGAGTAGCAAGACTGCTAGTGAAGAAATTTAAAATAGGGAGTATAAAAATAAGGTCAGAAGGAAACCAACGCAAAGAATGAACATGGGCAGGGGAAGAAGAAGCTAAAAGAACGGTGGGATTTATAGTCCTAGAGGACCAGCAGGAAAAGGGGAAGAGGCTGGAGACAGTGAAGAAT